>CAUIJW010000231.1:600000-790000 GCA_960531205.1 Andrena bicolor | reverse complement strand
GTATCCAAATTAGCAACACCAATTCGGTTTCGCAGCGCCAAGTATTTTGAATAAAATATTTATTCGTATTAAAATATTTATTTGTATAAAAATATATCTGCTTAATATTATGTAATACATTGTAATGGAATGTACGAACCCAGCATTTTAGCTGTATGTGTAGTTGTGTCATCTTAAGCGCAGTTGGAAAGTACCTTTATGTACTGGCAGCTCATTTTGATTTCACATAGTTTTTTATATTGAAAATGTATTCTATTTTTTTGTGATTTCATGTATTGTATATTTTCTTCTATTTTTTGTGATTTCATGTACTTGGCGTAATTTTTTTACTTTTTTGAAGTTTTTTTGGGGGTAAACATTTAACATAAAAAAAATAGTACAAATTGTTAGTATTATAAAAAATTGCCTCGGCAGTATTGAAGATATGACAGTATTAAACACAACTTATAAACATCAAATGAAAAGCATAAACATTCTGCCAATGGCACGTGTTTGAAAAAATGTAACGAAATTTGTAATGAATTTCTAGTATCAGTTTTGACAACAAATTAGTAAATTCAGCAGAAGTTATGGGTAATATTGAAATCTACGTTCCTTTCTTAACATTTTAAGATACCAGAATTTTGTGGATCAAACACTTCGGATTCTTGACTTTTGTAAATTACGCGGAACACTGTGCGTCGGTAAGAGCGAGCCCTCCTTGTACCAAAAAAATATGCCGCCGGTCACATCCCGCCGCTGTCAAGCGAGATCTTCTTTATTATCGCCTTTTGTACGCTTTCAGCTGTATTCGGACTGAATATTTTTACATAAATCTAACGTAGAAGTACAAATAATAATACTCGTTTTCGTTTATGACTTTTTCATCTACTTAGTGTGATTTTTTCCTTTCTTGAAGCTTTTTATGGGGATTTTACATACAGCTAACAAGGGAAGGACCCCAAGTGGTCGGCTTGGATTTTAACGAGCTTTTGTACGATGATAGCATGCAGATCCCTGATGATATATGTTAGCGTCACCAAATTTAAGGGGGCGGCCGAGGGCGGATGACCCCATGCTGTTATGCCTTCGAGTATTTTATGGCAGAGACTTAGCCTGTGTGCGGTCCTGATTGCAGAGGGTGCGGGAGACTAAACAGTCCTGGCGACGGACGATGGCTGGTGACCACGTTGGGTCTCCCAGCTATCGGGTGTCGAAGGATTGGTTGTTTAAAGTGAGATAAAGAATATGGGAATGGCAAGCGGCCCGACGTCGTATTGCTAATGAATAGGGACTCTATTCCTGGAGGATCTGGCCACGGAGTGGGGAAGGCTAGGCCTTTTGGTAAGAGGACTGTGATGAACCCCACGGCACTTACCCCAGAACTGTCCTGGGACGAGTTTCGTTGCAGTCTTTACCGCATCCGAAAGTAAGTTTTAACATATATATGGAATACTAGCCGCAGTTTTTATCTGTACATACTATGGTTATAAAATCTATAATAGAAGCCACGGCGGCGAAGCCATTACGGCCTAGTCCGCCATAGCGTACGAATCGTCCTCGTCTTACTGAAAACGTTTTGAAATATTTGGCAGACATATAAGTTAGGAAAGTACGACTGTTAAGTCTGGAAGCCTCTAGTAGAGCAGTAATAACGGAAGAAGCGAAGGAGGAGAGCACTCCAGGCAATAATAGCCAAGGAGGAAGCCACACTGAGGGAAAGACCAACATAACCTCAACCATCAGCACGTGGCCAGCTGCAAAGTTAAGGAATATTGAAAAATTCCTGGAAGGATCAACCCCAATGAGCGAGCAAAAAATAAGCACGTTACTGAAAAATAACGACAAACAGCCAGCAAAAAGGAAAAGTGAAATAATTCCAAACTTGCAGATGGCTAAAAATAAAAAATCGGAAGGACGGAAGTCCGATACAGAAGAGCAGACTTCCAACATCAACTTAATAAATGAAAATAAAGCACTAAGGCAAGAAATTGAAAAATTGCACAAGCTAGTTCAACAATTAAAGGCAGAAAAAAATTCACCAGCCAAAAAACCAATGGCTGAAGCATCAGCATCAATGGAAGTTTCTTCGACTCCACAAAACACCAAAGGAGGGGAAGAGATGCATGAAGATACCCATACAGCACACTTCGTTGCGGCAAAGTTGCAGGATGGTTGCAGTAACCTTGCGATTTTGCATGGTTGTAGCGCAATGACGATGTATGGTTGCGGCATAGTTGCCGTGCAAAGTTGCGCGGAGCGGACATAGAATTGTTGCTGTATAGTTGCAGCATAGTTGCAGTGCATAGTTGCAACGCAAGTATGCCGCAAGTATGCAGCAAGTATGCCGCAACTTTGCCACAACTTTGTGGTGTTAGCAAATTTTAAAACAGTTAAAACAGAGTCAGAATCTACTTTACTGGTGGCACCTGCCAAGCTGATGTTTCCGTGAAGGCGAGCACGGCGCACAGTGGGGCAGGTCGGGTCGAATCGCGGCACAAACAAGGGGACCATGCGGTAGTGGACATCGCTTTTGGAACGACAATATATGGTCGTAGTACTCATGTAGTATTAAAGTTTTTAACGTACGGAGTAATCACTATATATACCATCTACTGTAATCTACATCCAAGAAGGTTCCGTAGCCACAACGGTAGCGCGTCAGATTGCCATGCGGGCGCCCGGTGTGCAAGTCGCCCTGAACCGATAATTTTTATTTTATTTTTTTTAACAGTTTTTCCCGTGGAAATATATTTGTGAATAATTGCCCCAAAGTTGCCGTGCAAAGTTGCCATGCAACTTTGCAGCAGCGGACATAGAATTTTTGCTGCATAGTTGCGGCAACCTTGCGTGAATCGTTGCCATCTTGCGCCGCAACTATGCTTGCAAGTATGTTGCAAGGAGAGTGTGCTGTATGGGTACTTTCATACAAATTATGAGAAGGAAGAACCAAGAGAGTTGGACAAAAGAAAGGGGCCAGACCAGCGACGTCAAGGACATCAGAAGGAGCAGCCCAAGGTACATCAACAGGAAAACCAAGAACAGCCAGCACCGAACCAGCGAAAGCAGAGCCACAGAGAAGCAGACCGAAGGAGGGCGAGCCCAACAGCAAAAGCGACAATAAGAAGCCACCTCCCATAGACGTGTTCTACCAAGACCCGAAAGATACGGTAAATCTAATCATAAATAAATCAAAGTCAATAGGATTCCACATTAAACGCATAAACAACGACAAACACAGAATAGATGTACAATCTGTAATAGACTTTGATGAAGTGAAAAAGGCTCTCACTGACGCAAAAACCAATTACTACTCGTTCACGCCAAAAGAGCAAAAAAATCACACGTATTTAATGAAAGTCAACTGCTTGTGAGAGCCTTCACTTCATAAAAGTTAGCCAATTTAAAACATCCAAGTCTATTAGGGAGAACAGAACGCTACCTATTTATCTAGTTCAATTAAAACCGAACAGCGACTTAAAAAAACTAAACGAAGTAAGGTTTGTAAAACATCACGTAGTGAGTTGGGAAAAACTCATCAGGAAGGGCGACACCCAATGCAGGAGGTGCCAGAGATTTGGTCATACGGCAAGTAATTGCAACATGAACTATAGATGTGTGAAATGCAGTGAACCACATAAACCGGGGGAATGCAAAATGAATGCGCAACCAGGTGAGCAAACAAACACGAAACTCTTCTGTATAAATTGCAAGGCAGAGGGACACCCTGCTTCTTACAGAGGCTGTCCAAAATACAAAGAATATAAATCTAACATTAAGAACATACATACCCATAGTAAAATTGATGCACCTAGACAGATAACAAAGCCAGCCTTTGCAAGACAAGGGGTGTCATTCGCACATATAACAAAAGGGGAGATCCAGAACACGTTCCCAGGCACAAAACCAGGCAGCATAAACACAGGAAACCCTTATCCCATATCATCAACACAACAGGACACACATAACCTACAGTGCAGAACAGATAGGATAGAAAAAACCATGGAAAGTATAGCAATTAAAATAGAATCATTGTACTCTCAATTAAGTCAATTAACAGATGTTATAGCAAATAGCCATTACATTCAATAACAGGTACAAATACACACACACACACACTAAAGCTGATAACAGCAAACATAAATTCACTAATCAGCAACGTAAAAAGAATAGTATTTACACTTCTATTGGAAAAACAGAAACCAGACATTGTATTATTAAACGAAACTCACCTCAACGAAAAACACACATTATATTTTAAAAATTATAGAATCGTCAGAAATGACAGAAAGAACAATAAGCCATGAGGGGGAACAGCAATTATGATAAAAAACGACCTAAGCTTTGAAGTAGTTGGAAACACCATAGAAAATGAGTTAATCGAAACAACAACAATAAAACTGCCCATGCCAAACAATACTAACCTAATATTAGTCTCTATATACGCAAAAAAGGACAAACATCAAAATTTAGAGTAGAATTAGAGAAATTATTTAATGACCTAAACATAGAGTCACAAAATAATTACTATATCATAGCTGGAGACTTCAATGCGAAACACAAGGAGTGGTCTATACTGCATTCCATATGAGAGCATACCGACGCCCCTACCGATTTGCGACCGATCTGCGCAGCCCCCACTACTACCCACCGTTTGAACCGCAAGCGATTGGTCGTGGTAATTTCCAAGGAATAACTGGTACAATCCCAAACGCGAGACCTGACCGTTGTCAAGGTAAACAGTGCACGAAAAGTTAACAGAGAGAGTAAGTAGAGGGCCGTGCGACGGAAAAAAACATAGGAGTCGAGCGTAGCAACGCCTCCTGAGGGTCGTGCCTGCGCGACATCGGTATGCTCTAATGTGGAATGCAGTATAACAGAGTAAATGACGAGAGAGGTGCAAACTTGTCAAATTGGATAAAAGATAATGACATCAGATACAGAATGGAATTATTCCATTCAAACACCCCTTCATAACCACGCAATGGTTCATACATAGACCTGTTGATGGTGGACGCAAGACTGGAGTGCACTAATGCAAATTTGAACAGACTCCCAACCATACAAATCACAAGTGATCATACAGGGTGTCCGCGGGAAAGGTGTACAGCTGGATATCTCCTAAAGTATTGTCGCTAAAAATCTGAAAAAATTAGGGAACGCATGGTTCGAGGGGGCCAACTTATTAGCCCGAACGAATTTTTTTTATTATTATTATTTTAAAAGATACGATGGTCAAGTTCGGTTTTTCAAATGGAACTATTTTTTCTGAAGACCTGAGTTGATAGTGCGTTAAAAGACAAAATCAATAAGCTATAATGTATACACTTTATTTCCACTGGTTTTTTTACTATTGCGGTTGCAAATTTACTGATTTTCACTGGGAAAAACGCCTCTGGAACAGCAAGGACCGGGGTCAGTTTTACTGTCGTCACGGGTAGCACTGCCTGTTGAAATAGATACCTACCTGCCAAAGGTCTACCCCGGCCCACGGGCTGGACAATTCTTTTCCGTCAAAAATGCCACTTAGGTAGGTACATCTTCAGTATCGAGAAGCGCACCGTTACTTTTATTTCGCACTTGCTTCTACGCTCGGATGACCGGTTTTTTTGGTAGGGATGCACGTTCGAT
The DNA here is from genome assembly GCA_960531205.1 of Andrena bicolor. NCBI lineage: Eukaryota > Metazoa > Arthropoda > Insecta > Hymenoptera > Andrenidae > Andrena > Andrena bicolor. The sequence continues at coordinate 784,390 of CAUIJW010000231.1, read as the reverse complement.
TGATTAGGTTAGAAGGTGTGAAAGTTGCTAGACTAAATATCAACCATGGGGAGCAGATTGTATCAGAACCAATCGGATTTGCATCCCTCACAAACGGTTGCTCTCTCGAAGAGGCCCTCTTCACAGCAATACTACCTCCCCAATGCCCACCTTCTCTCGCACGGAATACCTCAACGCATGCTTTCATTTTGATATCGAAGCTCGAATTTATACTCGAGAGGACCACGCGTGGACAGCGGGCAACCCCTTTTCTTCCTGTGTCTCCCCACGAGGAGTATTGACGGTGGATTGTAGGAGCGTAGATGTCTGGATGCCAGTTATTGAATTCAGGAGAGGATAGAAACATTTCATTACAAAACACACATGTCTTATAACTAAAGTAAATCGTATTCTTCTCCGGCAGAAGTACCGATTATGATCGAACTTGCGCCCCGCTTCGCGCGGACCGATTACGCGGAGGGTAGTCGTGTCACACACTACATAAATGATGCAGGGTGATTCTGGAGCATCGCCCGTCAAGGAGATGGGGCCCCTGGTACCCCGTGGCGGGGACAGTCCTTCGCAGGGCCTCACTCGATTTTTATGGCTTTTTCCGGAAAAAGGTACGAATCCTGGGTCGAGCGTAACGAATTAGGGTCGATCCCCGGCAGTCGAGGGTGTCACATCCATTACACCGTATTAAGAAATTCTTTTCTTCATCGTATCGAAAGGGAAATGACGCCAATGGATTCCTTATGTTTTTCTGATGAAAATCATGCCAAATATCATGCAAATCGGACTACTTTGACACAAGCTACTTGTATTCCTTATGTAAAAGTTGTCCGATTTACACGACATTTGGCATGATTTTTATCGGAAAACCCCGAGGAATCCATCGGCGACACTTCCATATCCATACGATAAAGAATAAAGAATTATTTTATTTTATAAAAAGATACAGGGTAATTCTCCAGATATGCCCGTCACCCCGCAGTGCCCATCGAATTTTATGACTTTCGACCCTCGAAGGGTTTGGAATATCATTAACAAGTGAGATTTTTATGGCTTTTTCCGGAAAAAGGTACGAATCCCGGGCCCAACGTAGCGAATTGGGGTTGAGCCCCCGCAGTCGAGGGTGAAATATTCATTACAGCGTATTAAAAAATTATTTTCTTCATCGTATCGAAAGGAAAGTGTCGCCGATGGATTCCTTGGGGTTTTCCGATGAAAATCATACCAAATATCTTGTAAATCGGACAACTTTTACATAGAGAATACAAATAGGTTGTGTCAAAGTAGTCCGATCTGCATGATATTTGGTATGATTTTCATCGGAAAATCATAAGGAATCCATCGGCGACACTTTTCTTTCGATACGACGAAGAAAATAATTTTTTAACACGCTGTAATGGATGTGACACCCTCGACTGCCGGGCTTCGACCCTAATTCGCTACGCTCGACCCAGGATTCGTACCTTTTTCCGGAAAAAGTCATAAAAATCTCACGTGTTAATGATATTCCAAACCCTTCGAGGACCGAAAGCCATAAAATTCGATGGGCACTGCGGGGTGTTGTCCTCGCCACGGGATGACAGGCGTAGCTAGAGAATTACCCTGTATCTTTTTATAAAATAAAATAATTCTTTATTCTTTATCGTATGGATATGGAAGTGTCGCCGATGGATTCCTTGGGGTTTTCCGATGAAAATCATGCCAAATATCGTGCAGATCGGACTACTTTGACATAACCTATTTGTATTCTCTATGTAAAAGTTGTCCGATTTACAAGATATTTGGTATGATTTTCATCAGAAAAACATAAGGAATCCATCGGCGGCACTTTCCTTTTGATACGACGAAGAAAATAATTTTTTAATACGCTGTAAGGGATGTGACACCCTCGACTGCCGGGGTTCGACCCTAATTCGCTACGCTCGGCCCAGGATTCGTACCTTTTTCCGGAAAAAACCATAAAAATCGGGAGAGGCACTGCGAAGGGTAGCCCTCGCCACGGGGTACCGGCCGTATCTCGTCGACGAGCGTCGGGCGACTCCTGCCCGAGAGGAATACGATTTACTTTAATTATAGTACATGTGTGTTTTGTAATAAAGTGTTTCTATCGTCTCTTGAATTCAATAACTGGCATCCGGACATCTACGCTCCTACAATCCACCGTCAATACTCCTTGTGGACAGACACGGGAAGAAATTGGGTAGCCCGCTGTCCACGCATGGTCCTCTCGAGTATAAACACGAGCTCCGATATTAAAACAGAAGCATGCGTTGAGGTATTCCGTGCGAGAGAAGGTGGGCATTGGGGAGGTAGTGTTACGTGCCGACTACTTTTTCAAAATTAAAGATATTGACAATTGGTTCAACCATCACGTGTTATGGGAACTTCCCTCAATCAATTGCTGATTATCTGTGAATATTCTTAATAGTTGCAATCGAAATTAGCTTTAAGCCTGTCACGCCACGGCAAGTTCTCACGAAAGAGTATTATAAACGATCTTTCAACGCCGTCGACGTTCCTAGAATGCGCGCTGCGATAAGGTTTCGGAAACTTAAGCATTGTAGTAGACCATTTATATTTTACTTTCTTCTAAATTTCCATTACACCGTCATTGACAACTGATTCAACCATTGCGAGTTATGGGAGTTTCCCTCGGTCAATTGTCAATGATCTACAAACTGAATTATAATAATAATTAAATGCAAGTTGTTACGCCACTGCGTTTCTTCCTTGAGAAAATCTTTCATCAGCATCGACGTTCTTGGAACGCCGGATGCGATAGCACTCGAAAACCTAAGCACTGCGAGGCTGGGAACGGTCCGAGGCGAGGACGGTTGGGCCCGTGTGCATGAGGTGCAGAGTCAGCAATTTGGCGGTCCTTGTTTCAAAGTCCCGTGTGCTCGGGCCTACCTTGCGAACGCTCGTAGCAGTCGCCTGTTAAGTCGCATAGTGCGCTGACGTTCTGTCCGAGGACATATCGCTATTCGCTAAGATAGTTTTGAGCCGGAGTTCCCGTGTGTCTTATAGTGCGTGGAAGGACTCAGTCCCCGTAGAGACTCGATTTTATACGTTTTCAATTTTTAATACCGTTCCTTAAAATATTATTATTACAAACAATATAAACACCTAGTGCTAGTGTATCGTGCGACGTGTGCTGCGCTTCACCATCTAGGACGCGGGACCCTCCAAGTCGCAGAGACAGAGACAGAGACAGAGACAGAGACAGAGAGAGAGAGAGAGACAGAGAGAGAGAGAGTAAGCGACACTTTAAAATTTATACAGTTTCTACCCTATATTGGTGAGCCCGTTTTATTATGATATTGTACGGAAGCAGCAGCTGATTCAACCACCTAGTGGGTTATGGGTTATCCCTCGATTAGCTGTTACCTTCCCTTCGGCGTGTGACGTGATACAAAACTTGTCTTGCTTCGAGTGATATAAATTGCGACCAATCTAACTATTCAAACAACTCGAATGAATGCATAAAATTAAGAACAAACCCGATTATTGATCCAACCACTTAGGGTTATGGGGTTTCCCTCGATCAATTATTGTTGACCCGTTAATTGTTCACCGTCAACCTTCCTGTTCACATGCAATCGCGACTAAATCAAATCCTCCTAAACGAGTCTAGGATTCTACATAATTGGATTCTTATTTATACATAATTTGGCGTAACACAAATCCATGTAATTTTCCCCATTTTGTACCACCTTTTCAAAACTCCTTTTATATATATTATTTTGTAATACATGGTATATTATTCCCTAATTTGTCTAATTTTGTTTCGAACCAGTCTCCTCGAAAATACCACATCCTGATTGGACAACCTGTACGGGTTGTAGACGAAAGCCGCGCCCCAAAACAATCCTGATTTTTGCGTAATAATCACTGATTATGTTAAAATTATAACTTTTCCCTTTAAAATTCGTTAAGCGTTACTTGAGGAAATTAGACTCAACCGCTCGGTCTCTTTCAAAATTAACAACAAGACATGATTATTGATCCAACCATTTAGTGTTGTGGGATTTCCCTCAGTCAATTATTGTTGACTTGTTACTTGTTAATTGAACAACGCCCTCACGTAACAGTAGTATTGCTGTGAAGAGGGCCTCTTCGAGAGAGCAATCGTTTGTGAGGGATGCAAATCCGATTGGTTCTGATAGAATCTGCTCCCCATGGTTGATATTTAGTCTAGCAACTTTCACACCTTCTAACCTAATCAATCGAACGTGCATCCCTCCCAAAAAACCGGTCATCCGAGCGTAGAAGCAAGTGCGAAATAAAAGTAACGGTGCGCTTCTCGATACTGAAGATGTACCTACCTAAGTGGCATTTTTGACGGAAAAGAATTGTCCAGCCCGTGGGCCGGGGTAGACCTTTGGCAGGTAGGTATCTATTTCAACAGGCAGTGCTACCCGTGACGACAGTAAAACTGACCCCGGTCCTTGCTATTCCAGAGGCGTTTTTCCCAGTGAAAATCAGTAAATTTGCAAGCGCAATAGTAAAAAAAACAGTGGAAATAAAGTGTATACATTATAGCTTATTGATTTTGTCTTTTAACGCACTATCAACTCAGGTCTTCAGAAAAAATAGTTCCATTTGAAAAACCGAACTTGACCATCGTATCTTTTAAAATAATAATAATAAAAAAAATTCGTTCGGGCTAATAAGTTGTCCCCCTCGAACCATGCGTTCCCTAATTTTTTTAGATTTTTAGCGACAATACTTTAGGAGATATCCAGCTGTACACCTTCCCGCGGACACCCTGTATAGCAATAAAAGCTCATATAACAATACCAGACCAGAACATAATCATAAGAAATAACCTAAATAACATGGTGTACAATTTCAAAAAAGCAAAATGGGAAAAGTTGCAAAGAATACTCCAATCTTGTAACCTGAACATAAACTCAGACAGAAATCTTATAATACCACAAATAGAGGAACATATCAATAATATCACTTGTAAAATTACAGAGGCCATGGAGCGATCAATACCAAAAACCAAGACCCAAAATTCAGTGGACAAATACATAACGAGTAAAATCAAACAGTTAATGAAAAAAGAAAAACAGGCCATCTCAACAGTTCGGAAAATTCATAGAGCAGGTAACTACGGGCCGTACATAAGCTACAGTTTAAGAGGCATGGACAACCAAATAAAGGCAATAAGAAAAAGAATAAAAGCGGAAGTGGACAGAACGGTAAACAACTACTGGCACGACAGAATAAGCCAAATCAACCCTAAACAATCAGACAGAATGTTTTATCAAATTAATAAAATGTTCAGGAAAAACGAACCACTACAATTGCCAACACTCAAAATACCACATACTAAAGAAAATTTACTACACCAAGTAGACATAGAACCAGCAACACTCATCACAGACAGCAATAACAATTACCTATTAAGCAATAGCGGCAATAAATTAAATTACTTCGGTATTCAATACGCAACTATAAACGAACAAAACAATAACTTAAATAACCGGAAATTCAGAAACATAATAGAAAATAAATACAGTCAAATAATGCAAGACATCTCAAACAAGTTCCCGGACACCATATCGACGCGCGTTACGAAAAGTAGCACGTTTCATTTTTTCTACATGCAGTTGTCCATAAGAAAAAAATGAAACGTGCTACTCTTCGTAACGCGCGTCGATATGTAGATTCTCAGAAGGAAATAACGCAATAGCGCCAAATCAGATAGATTCGTTACCAAACTAGTTCACAAGCTATGAACAAGTAAAGCAGAAATTTAAGATATTAAATAACAAAAAATCGGCCGGAAATGACACGATACCTGTCACGTCCCGCGACGTGGAGTCAACTATTATTTAATCCTTTAAATCATTCAAACTTACTATTTCGTACTTTGGTATATTATAACCATCTCTAATAAGTTATCAATATAATACATAGCCGAAAAGGCATTATAATCGAAACTCGCGATAAGAAAACCAAGTCAAGAATGACCAACGGCAACAGTGAGCAGGAGAACCAGCACGAAGGAGGTAGCCACACACTGACTAGCTGCACACCAGCTAGCCAACCGCGCGCACACCAAGGGGACCAGTAGACGCCAGCTGATGGGTCAGAGGCCCCTTCCGCCAGCGGAGTCGACACCTTCACGAAGCTGTGCTCCTGATCATCGCCACAAATTTGCCCTCCCTTTATATCCAGTAAATCGAGCTCCAATACGGAACCGATGTACAGTAACTTCAATCCCTAGTATGTGGGCTGTACGAAAACAATCGTACAGAGCACATCGAAAACCCAATAGCGTAAGCATCTAAAAAATGAATTAAACTAAGAATTTAACTATCGACGCTGCTGAGAGTTTCGTATAACGGCAGAAATACATCTTAAGTAAGTCAGAAGACACCGAAATAGGCGCGCAATAGCTCAAATTCTGCAGTAAACAAAACTCTCGGATAGCCCTCTGGAAAGAATTCTTCAGGTGGATCTCACGGCAGATGATTGGGTGATTTTATCTCCCACCGTCTAAATTGTCATGTGACAACCTGGAGAAGGAGTGACCGACTGCCCTATAAAAAGGGATCGGACCACCCACAGAGCGATTATTATTGAAAAAGGATTAATCATTGAATATTCAGTACTAATTAACACTCATTGTGAAAACTACTAGGAATTACGAACTTGTAACTACAAAACATTTAAAAACGTATAAAGTGTTAGAATCACGAACAATAAAAATAAAGGTAATTGTTTGTTTTTTACATAAATACTGGTGAGTGAAGTGAAACCATTCCTTTATCCCATCCTATAAATCGAGCGTTCGTCTTTTGGGAAAAGGTGAATTAATTCAAATTACGAAAATGTACATTCATAGTTCACGGGTTGCGCTGATTAATCGTATCAACTATGAGCAGAACGTTGCCCGCGGTTTTACCAAAGATTAAGCGTAAAGTGTGACCAACGCGAATTATTTAAATATTAATCAACTTCTAAATCGATCTTGCCCCGCCGATGGTGTCACCTAAGAGCAGAACGTTGCCTGTGGTAGCACCTGGTGTGGAAGGTAAAGAGTGATTTATCGGTTAATTAACTTAAATTATTATTTCCAAAAGACTAATGCCAAGAAATCACCGTGCGGGAAGACGCGTCCAATTACGGAAATTAAATTGGCTCTATCAGAGGGCACCCGTTACCGGCGACGAGATTTTGGGGATTGTCGCACCTTCGACTATCACCAACCACACCATCCCTACATTCGGGCACACCCTGGTCACTGGAGAGTGGGCAGCCGCCGAAACTTCAGAACCGCCAGAGACCAACGGGGTGCCAGACGGCCCAATCCATTGGACGTTAATCCAGATCGATTGATAAAAAGGTAACCAGTTTAAAATATCGCGTTAATGTACCCATAACAAGGTCTCAACTATCCCAGAGCGTAGAAACCGAGGATTCGCTCGAAAGCGGATCGTAAATATAAACTCCCCAAAAATCGCGCCCCAGAATAAGAATTAGGGACGTAACATACCGAACATAGTACTAAAGAAACTACCTCTAAACATAATAGTTAGTTACACAATAATATTCAATAACCTTCTAAATCATGGCCACTTCCCGGCTAGCTGGAAGATGGCAAAAACACTTCCAATTCAATAAAAAGGAAAAAGCAAGGATGATCCCAGTGGTTACAGAGCAATTAGCCTTCTTCCGAACATAGGTAAGGTTTTTGAAAGGATCATAAACGACACAATACAAACACAATGTAGAGTAGGGAATTTAATTCCAGAGAATCAATATGGATTTAGATCACGCCACTCAACGATCCATGCAATAAACAAGCTAGCGTCCGATGTGAACTGGGCCCTAAACGAAGGGAAATCCTGGGGGCGTGTCTGATTGATCTAGAAAAAGCGTTCGACACGGTTTGGTTAAATGGCCTAATAGTAAAGTTGAACAGGAAAGGTTTCTCATTAGCCTTAGTCAAAATAATACACAGCATGATATATGGAAGAGGTTTCCGTGTATGTTTTGGGATAGAGACGTCATCACAGTCTTTCAAAATAGAGAACGGGTTACAGCAAGGGACGATCAACACTCCAATTTTATTTAACATATATACAAGCGATATACTAAAACTGTTTGGTCCAGAAAATACCGACTGCAATATTATAGCCTTTGCAGACGATTTAATAATATTGTTACGATTTTGGTAGGGCATAACACGAGTTTACTGAACGGCAACGGTAACAGAACATTAACAGCAGGTAACGTATACAATCAGTCAGGCGGAATACAATATCGAGACGTCTGCTAGCAATGGTGGCTGACTTTCGAGTGACAGCTTGACAGGCGATCGCCTTCTTCTCGCTGTCCTCTTGCCCCGCTCGCGAGCATCAGTGGGCCTTGGATTTCCATCCAAGGGGTATTCGCAACACTGCTCCCCCCTCCGGAGAAGCGGTCGCCCCGGCCGCTGCAGTCTCTTCAACTCCTGCAGCCGTACCCTGGTCCGGAAGGGTGGAAAGGTCGCCGCGTGGCCCCTTCCGACCGGCGCCTCGGCATTCGCCTTCCCGCCCAGGGAAAAACCACTCCGAAAACCCTGGGCAAGGCGTGGGTACGTGGAATCCTCGGTCCTCGTCCGTTGTCGCCGCTGCTTCTGCGGCTGCCCCCCCCCCCCGTCGTCCTGCTGCAGGCTGGGTCGCGCGCAACGGCTCCTTGCGTATCGCACGCAACAGCTCCTTGCGTCTCGCGGGCAGCAGCTCCTTGCGTCTCGCACGCAACAGCTCCTCGCGTATCGCACGCGACAGCTCCTTGCGCTTCTTCGGAATCCCTCGACGGCGGTTCCTCCGGGGCCCCAACGGCGGAATCCCGCGCCGCTCCGGAACATTCCTGGGCGGCTCTGCTCCGTTCATCGCCCCTCAGCGGTCTGGCCGCTCCGGCGCTGCGTCCTGGTTTGCCCTCGACTGCATCCTGGTTCGTCCTCGACGTCCTTCCAGCAGTCCTGCATGGCCCTTCGCTCTTCGAAGTTCCCTTACGAAGAAAACGTTGCCCTCATTAGACCGGAACCGAAAACAACCCGTTGGGGCCGCACGAGCCGGAAAACCAGAAAGGAGGGCCGAGCGCGCAAGCAGAGGGTCGCAGCTAGTCGCAAGCATGCAAGCGGCCCAACCCCCAGTCCAGCCACCCGTCTCGTCAGCCCTGACCGTCTTCTGTCTTCTTCCGATCTTGAGGCCTTGACTTCAAGATGGCCCCATTCCTCTTCCTGGCCTCTGGTGCTGAACCAGGGGACCGTCCTGTGCGTCCTGCCAGCGCTCCCGTCTTCGCGACACCCCCTCCAGCCGATCCAAGCAACGCTTGTCCGCCTGGTGGTTGGGGATGCCATTTCCCTCCTGCTGTCCACCCTCCTCTCCTGCTTTCTCCTGGGTACCCCGCGAGAACCTCCATCCCGGCCGCGCCGGGGGCTCGTAGGGTCTCCTCCAGGGGGCTAGCGGGGCGCTTTCACGTATGTCCGCACCCCGCTGCGGACTGCCACGCTATTATGGCACATTTCGGGAATTCGGGAGCGCGTGGCCAGGCCGCGGCGGTAGTCCCCCGACACCTTGTCCGTCGTCGTGGGGTATCGTGCTCCCTGAAACAGACTCAAGAGCGGGGGCCGGGCTACGAAGGCAACCTTCGCAGCCCAGTCCACCGGATTAGCCTAATCTAATCTTCTTTCTTGAGTCCAGTGAAAGTCCTGCGACGTCTTCACTCCTCTTGCAATTGTCCCTCATATTCCGCAAGGCGTCGTACGTGGACCACCTTGCACTTCTTCCTAGGCGAACGTTGAATCCTGTAGACGACCCAGCCGGACTGCAGAGTTGGGCACTTCCCCTTTCTCTCTTCGTGGTTGGAATAACGACACTCGTTCTCTTCCAGGACTTCGTCTTCGGACCAATGCTCGAGGTGTTCAACGTTGCTCCCTCTCGTGAGCGGGGGGCTCGCCAGCTCTGCGACGGTATTCGCCCTCGAACTCCCTCCGTCGCAACGCGTCGTGGATCTCTCGGCGGTATTCGCCCTCGAACTCCCTCCGTCGCAACTTCGTATTCAGCTACCCCGCCACGGTATTCGCCCTCGAACTCCCTCCGTCGAGTCTTCGTACTCAGTCATGCTGTGACGATATTCGCCCTCGAACTCCCTTCGTCACAGCTCTGCAACTCTGCGCACCTCGGGCGCAACCCTGTTGCAGCAGATCCGCACGCTCACACGACAGCGCTAGCCCGGTTCCAGGTGTGGTCGACCGGTGCTTCCCCCAAAACGAACGAGCCCAGGTCCCACCGCTCCAACGGCCTCTCTTCGCTCTTGGAGCCGTTCCTCTCAATTCCTCAATTTGAATCAGTTCTTCTGGAGATTTCCGGTCCTTCCACACCGCCAGCAGGTTTTCTTCGTGTCGCCGTTCGTTCCCTCGGGTTCCTGGAATCCTCGTTGCCTCGCCGGGAACCTTTCAAAAGTGTTGGAGAATTCAGCCTTCCGGTTTTCCGAGTACCGTTCCCGCGACTCGTCCGCGGGGCCGCGAGATATCGCCTCAACGGCCTCTATCTCCAGAGCTCTGGTCACGGCGGCTCTTAGAGACGTGAACCCCCCGAGTCGCAGTTTCCGCTGCATAACCGAGCTGGACAACGCCGTCACGAACTGGGACGCGGCAAGTTTGTCGCGGGCTTCCGCAGGGCAGTCGGCGAATGCGGACTGCGCTAAACGTTCAATTTTGGTGGCGAGCGAGGAGATGCTCTCACCCCGCTGCTGCCTATGGCTCTAGAAGAGCACGTAGTTCAGATTAGACAAGTTCTTCGCCCCGTAGCGGAATTCTAGCGCCGAAACCAAATCCGCGTATCCCTCGCGCTGAGCGGCGGAGAGCGTCGTGAGGACGCTTCTCGGCGGCCCCCAGAGGGAAGCAATCAAGGCCGTAGCCTTCCTTTCGTCATCCCACCCGTTAGCACGCGCGATAGTCTCGAACTGCACTTTGTACTCTTCCCAGGACGTTTCCCCATCGAAAACTGTCGGTTTCACGGCGTACCCCAAACGGAGTACGCGCGGCTCCGTAAGGGGGGCAGCGGCGAGCGCAACGACGGGGGCGGAGACATGCGTCGGGGTAACACTATTTACACCATTATTTACATCACTATTTACATCGCTATGTGCATCATTATTTACAACCGCGACTGTCTCCCCAACCCGTCGACTCGCGCCGCTGTCAACCGAGCCGCGGGTACCCTGCAACAAGGAGAGTACGACCTGGATGCGATCTTCCATTCCTGTCAACCGGGCCTCGAGGGCCGCCTGTGCTCTTCGGTCGGCGGCTTCCTTTTCCTCCCTGAGACGGTCCTCCCGCTGCCAGCGGGCCTCGTTGACCCTTCGCAGTTCCCGCATCTGTCCCGCGATGTTGAGCTGGAGGCTGGTGAAAAGCTCCCGCAGGGACGGGTCGCCCGATGCTCCGGAAGGAAGGTCCGCAGGGGCCGCGGAAACCGCGGAAGCGCGAGTGGGCATGCCGCTCCGGGCGGGCATCCCACTTCTGACACCAATGTTACGATTTTGGTAGGGCATAACACGAGTTTACTGAACGGCAACGGTAACAGAACATTAACAGCGGGTAACGTATACAATCAGTCAGGCGAAATACAATATCGAGACGTCTGCTAGCAATGGTGGCTGACTTTCGAGTGACAGCTTGACAGGCGATCGCCTTCTTCTCGCTGTCCTCTTGCCCCGCTCGCGAGCATCAGTGGGCCTTGGATTTCCATCCAAGGGGTGTTCGCAACAATATATAGAACCGACAAATCACCCAAAGGGCTACAAACAGTTTTACAAAAAGGCTTAAATAAAATACTCGCGTACTACAAAGAATGGAAACTTATAGTCAACGCAGACAAGTGTGAAACAATCCTCATTAGCCCCTCCTGCAAAAAGGCTAGCGGTACTATTGTAAAATACTATAAGCAGCAATAAAATAGCAGTAAGGTACTTGGGCTTATCGATAGACGATAGATTTCTGTTCAATAAACATGTAGAAAACCAGCTAAAAAAAGTAAAGAATACTTTTATGGCAAATGCTCGGCTATTCTATTCTCGTAAATTGAATAGTGAAGTAAAACTTACTTGCTATCTGCTGTTGATAAGACCCATAATAACATATGGGTGCGAGATGTGGTACAACATAGGAGCATCCGTAATGGAGGAAGTACGTGTATTGAAAGGAGATGTTTGAGAGCGTGCCTCAGTTTATATAGGTCTAGAGAATCGAACTACCAGAAATACATAAGTAATGAAACGATATATAACAAAGCAGGGATCAATAGAATAGATAACTTTATACTGAAACTCACAAGGAATTACTTCGCATCAGCAGCAAAAATAACCAATAACAGTCTAATTTTCCCAATACCATATCCAGACGAAAATTATATAAAAAATACATTATTAACAGGTTACATACCACCGGAAGCTTTTGTATTTCTGGACAAGTATCGATACATACAAAACAAACAGGCGGTTCCTGTGTTGTACCATATCCCGCGCCATAAAGCGGACAAAAAGATTCTTTGTCAGTCTGAACGGTTAGAGGAGCGGGAAGATGTGAGATACCTTAAGTATAGCACAGCGATCCCACAAAGAGATATTTTAGAATACAAAAGTTTAGATAGAGAAAGTCTATGGTGTCTAAACAGCACTTAACTGCGTCACTAGCAAGTAATTATCAATAAGAAACACGGAGGGGTACAAAACCTATGTAAGAGAATAACGTACCTGATCACTTAGTGCCTGAGTATCAACGGTAAGCACGATCGAGAAAGCTGTAAATAATCAAGTACAAATAGAATGGATGAATGAGAGGGAATAGTGTGAATCAGTGTATGAATGGAGTGTATGAGTATATATATTATAGTATAAGCTTATTCATGGTACAATAATCAAGACTTAATCTGGAGTAAATTAACAAAGTGCAATGAATCTAGTACACTCAGCTCAAACGATTGTGGTCGTTCGAGATTCGATTGCATTCGAGGTTACCAGGGCTGTTTTTTTACATCGCTAACATTCTACAGTATTTCATGAACATGGTGAGGGGACTGCCAAGCCACAGGGTCCCGTCTAGAACAGTTCTAATTCATGTTGAAACACCACTGTGGCAGATATAGCGTGAAGTAAACGGATGATTATTAATGAGACACGTTCGCGCAGTCCTGTCGCAAAATTTAATTTACATTGCTTCGGTTATGTTTATTTTCCCGCTGTTAAAAATAATGGATAGTAGATTTTGAAATAAATGCGTATTTCTTTGCTCTACACATTTCCACTAATAATGAGCATCTTAGATTTTAATCTATGAAGACTGGTACGAATAAAATACCACAAGGCTTTATTCATCTCAGTATTCTGCTTTCCTAACCCTTGCCATCTCTACGAAATACTTATATAACATACGTTTCCATTCTTTTCTTTACTACCCTACCATCCCGCTTTATTTATTTGTGTCTTTCATTATAAATCCGTTGATTTATTTACTTTGGACATTAGAACTTTATCGTTTATAGTGCCAAAATTATTATGATTTTTTTTTGAGGTTCATTCCAATAAAAGTCATGTGACATTTATTCTTGGTGTTATTTACGCTACAGCATCGCGAACATAGCCGATCGCGCAGATTTATATAATTATGACGATCATAGGCAGATACCGCTACAGTGGTGTTTCAACGTGAATTAGAAGTGTGCTAGACGGGAACCTGTGGCTTGGCTGTGACCTCACCATGTTCATGAAATACTGTAGAATGTTAGCGATAAAAAAAAATCAGCCCTGGTAATTTCGAATGCAATCGAATCTCGAACGGTCACAATCGTTTGAGCTGAGTGTACAAAGCCAAAGTAAACAAAAGACTGAAACAGTATTAGAAGCGTAAACTTAAACGCGGCACTGAACCGTGCAAATGCGGCAAGAATGCAATAACCGCAGCTCCCTCATTCCTCTTACCATCCTTCCTTTACCTGCACCTACCCTTGTAAGGCCTCTGTGATTCCAACATCCTTTACTCACGTTATCCCCCTACTCCCATATCCCCCTTGTAAATAGTGTACAGAAATTAATATATATTTAGTATTAAGACTAATAAGTAAGAAAAAACAAGAAAATATAGCGCCTGCTTTAATTGGCATTTTGGGGTGCAACAGTACAAATAACCGTTAAAAATAAGTTGCATAAACTAGTTACGTTAGGTTAGGATAGTATTGTACTATCCCGGGGCCGGGGGAGGTCGTGCGGCGACTTAGTTGCGTAAGTCGCCCCGCCCCCTCCGGGTGTTAGGCCCCGGGCCGCGCCGTCCCGCTACTCCCCGCCATAGGGGATTGGGACGGGGCCGCGCCACGCAACAGGCGCGGCCGTTATGCCCCCGGTGCGCCGCCCCCTCTGTGTCGGAGAGGGACGCGCGCCGGGGGACATCAGGAAGGAGTCGAGAAATGCGGCGGCCCTCGTTGTCACGAAGGGCCGCGGCGGCGTCGCGAGGTACGGAGAACGGGGAGGGGGGCATGTTAAAGCCCCCCCCCCCCCAGGGGAGCGGCGGCCGCCGCTCCCGTCTGAGCGATCGAGCTCCCCCCGGGGTACGCAGTGTGCCCCGGCCCGGCCGCGCGCTACCAAGCATTGCGCGGCGACCGGTTGGGAGCTCGATCGCGGGGTCGCGGGGCGGGGTGTCGGGGGACACCACCGCCCTAGCAGCAGCGACCCCGGAAGGGGCGACTCGGGCGCGTGATCCGTCGCGAGTCGCCGGTCCCGGAGAATATTGCTGGGGGAGGTTGTCATACTCCCCCAGGGACGACCCCGTTCAGGGGACCTAGCGCGGGGCTGCATTGAAGCGCAAGGGGGGAGGGTAGCGAACGTATCGCTTGTTTGATCTCGCGTCCAAATCCCTCCCCTCGGGCGCGCAGCTCCGCGCGCGAGGTAGATCACCTTGGTGGTTTTAGTGGGTTCGAGTCCCACATAACCCCCTGCCCGCCCCCGCGGGCGGGGGGTATCCGTGGGGATTTCCACCAAGTAAAAAAAAAAAAAAAAAAAAAAAGGCTGTGGAGTGGGGGAGCTTCCTCGTGGTTGGCTGCTACATGGCACCGAGGTTCACCGACCCGGAGTTCGAGGACCGGCTGAGCGAGGTGGGGGCGTTTCTAGCCCCCCAATTAGCTCGGCCAGTGATCCTCCTAGGGTATTTTAACGCCCACGCTCGCGAGAGGGGCTCCCCCAGAACGGACTGCCGGGGCGAGCTGCTCCTCGAGTGGGCGGAAGCGATGGGGTTCGTTTTGAAGAACCCCTACGCGGTCACGACGTTCCGCGGGTCGCGGGGCGAGTCCATCATCGATCTCGTCTGGGTAAACCCCGCGGCCGTGGCGATGACGTCGGACTGCTGGGTGGGGGAGGAGTCGGAGACTGGCTCCGACCACATGTATGTCATGTTGCCTACCTCCTCCGCCACGCTTCCTCCCGCTCGTGCCGGTAGACAGCCGCCGCGCTGGGCGCTTAACAAGCTCGACGCTAGCGCGGCCCGGATGGCGTCCTCCGTCGTCGCCTGGCCTTCCCTCCCGGGCGACTTCCTCGACGACCCCTCTAATGGCGCCCTATGGCTCCGGCGGGCGTTGCAGTGCATCTGCGACGCCACGATGCCGCGAGTCGGGCCGCCGGGTGGAGGTCGGAGGTCGGTGTACTGGTGGTGCGAGGAGATCGCGGATCTTCGCGCCGCGAGTGTTCGCGCGCAACGCCAGTACACCAATGCCCGCCGTCGGGACTGACGGCGGGTAACGGAGGGCCGGCTGCAGGAGCTGCCCTCCGCGTTTTCCGCGGCGCGCCGAGAGCTCCGTGCGGCCATAGTCCGGGCCAAGACCCGTTCGCACGAGGAGTTCCTCGCGACCCTCAACGAGGACCCTTGGGGGCGCCCGTACAAGGCCGTGTCGATCAAACTCGGACCTTGGGCGCCCCCTGTCAAGGAGGGCCTCGAGCCCCGGTTTCTCCTGGAGGTCTTGTCGGCGCTGTTCCCCCCTCCCCCGGTTCCTGAGGAGGGTGACGTCGACGCTTCGGGAGATCCGGAGCTGACATGGGGCACCGATATAGCGGATGCCCCGGGTCACGGACGAGGAACTCGAGTCCGCGGTGCGTCGAATGCGTTCGAAGAACGCTGCACCCGGACCGGATGGAGTGCCCGGGCGAGTCTGGGCCAGCGCGATGGGCGCCCTTGGAGGCGGCCTTGAGGACCGGGAGGTTCCCCCGCGCGTGGAAGGAGGCGAGGCTAGTGCTGCTGCGGAAGCCCGGAAAACCCGCAGAGTCACCCTCGGCCTATCGGCCGATTTGTCTCCTCGACGAGGCGGGCAAGCTCTTTGTTACAAATGTAATTTAGCGGATCGGCGTTAGCGATTTTATAAGCGTGGATAACGAGGTACGAGTAAACCATTTTTAAGCAAGTCGAATTACAATTAATGGTTCGAAAGTAAAGTATATTGTTTTAACACTTATATCTTTTATAGGCACAATTATACATGCAGTGGCAGTTAAAGCGGCACAATTAGTTATTTAACGAACGAAACTGTACTGTTTGAGAATGGAATTAGTTTCTCACGCCGCCACGCATTCTCACGGCAGCACCTCGCGGACAACGATCCAGCAACGCGGATCGTTGAGCGAGCGGCCAATCAGCGGCCATCGATCAACCGTCGCCGAGATCGATGCACCAATCAGCGGGCCGCGTCGGGGTTCTAGAAGAACGGAGAAGACGCGGTTGCGTTCGTCCGCCATTACCTCACTCTCTGTGTGCAAATCGTGCTAAACAGATCGTTGTGTTCTCGCGTCGCGATCAGCAACAACCAAATTAGACTTTCACACGCTCTTCTCTCTTTTTCATTGAACTCTCACCGCAGCGCGATTAGTAGAATCCCGCGAAGAATTGAACTCTCACCGCAGTGCGATTAGTAGAATCCCGCGAACGCCACGTGGCACCCACGCGCGTGTTTTCACTGTGTCTCGTCTCACCCAACAAGTAATTTGTTAGCAAACTCTTATTACGTGCTTTCACACTGTGTTTAATAAAGAGACAAAGTTTTTCACCGCTATTAACGTTCAGTGCTTCCTAACCTAATTTAGTTTCCTCTCCTCTCACTTAAGTGTACTTTTCTCAAACATGTACAATTACACGTTCTGATTTGAGTTTCAGTTATAATTTAAAGAGTCTAGCAGGGTAAGCATGGGCAAACGGCCCCCACCCAGATTCCTGGAGTTGCTATGTTTTAAACAATGCTCCTTGCCTGAATAGCCATCGTGTAAAGTTTCAGATCGCTACCCCCCCGTTTAAGGGTAATACGGGGGTAAACGCCCTTATCGTTATTATTTTTTTTTTCGGTTACTATCGAATTAAGATATTTAAATGAAACAGAAGCGACAAAATAGCTACACATTAGCTGTAATTCGTATATTTTTTCCGAATTGTAAATTAATTATTACGGGTAGAAAAAAATAATTTATTTCTTGGGGGTGGTTTTTGCAAACAACCCTATGAGTGACAACCCCTTGTCGTAATAATCGCTTATTTGTTTGAACTTATCGAAGGTATAATCCGTACTTAGCCAGGCGTATTTTTCTGTCTTTCTGATTATATAAACGCCGATTGCAAAAACCACCCCCAAGAAATAAATTTTTTTTTTCTACCCGTAATAATTAATTTACAATTCAGAAAAAATATACGAATTACAGCTAATGTGTAGCTATTTTGTCGCTTCTGTTTCATTTAAATATCTTAATTCGATAGTAACCGAAAAAAAAAATAATAACGATAAGGGCGTTTACCCCCGTATTACCCGCAAGCGGGGGGGGGGGGGTTGCGATCTAAAACTATACATAATGGTGTTTCAGTCTAGGAGCATTGTTTAAGAAATAACAACTCCAAGAATCGCGTGGGGGCCATTGGCCCATGTTTACCCCGCTAGACCCTGTTAATATCTGGAAAATATTCGTATTTAGCGTACGCGCGTTGTTCCACAGCTACCTTCACCGTCACAATTCGATCTCCCAAACGAACCGCAATCGTGTCTTCCATTTGCATTTAAATGACACGTGCTTAGGCTGGCGACAACTACTCTTTCTCATCGCAAAACCCCTCATATTTAAAATATAATGGTCTTCTTTAAATTATTTAACTATGTTCCACCATCTCGACAATTTTGAGGATTTTTTATATAATAGTTCGATAATAGAGCATTATTCTTGATTTTTTTGGAGGTTGTCACTCAAAGGGTTGTTTCGAAAAACCACCCCCCAAAAATTAATTATTTTTTTCTACCCTTAATAATTCAGTTAAAATTCTGAGAAAAATATATGAAGTACAGTTAGTAAGTAGCTATATTTTCGTTTTTTTTCATTCAGATATCTTAAGTAGTAACAGAGATAAAAAATAATAACGTTAAGGGCGTTTACCCCCGTTTTACCCTTAAACGGGGGGGTAGCGATCTGAAACTTTACACGATGGCTATTCAGGCAAGGAGCATTGTTTAAAAAATAGCAACTCCAGGAATCAGGGTGGGGGCTGTTTGCCCATGCTTACCCTGCTAAACTCTTTCTGTACAAGGGTAACAACGTCAAATATACAACTCTTACACGCACAGTTAATAGTTAATTTACAATAATTAATACATTTAGAATAGCAGTATTAAGCACTAGTCTATCTTGCGAAGCAATGTCGCGAAGCGTAGGTTTCGTAGCAAAAGCGAAATTAACGCAAGCAAAGTATAAAGCGATGTATAATTACCAAGCGGTGGTGAGATCAAGAGCAGTGTGGATGATTCCCAGAAATCATGGTCAATTTCTACGAAACGCAAGCCTTCCCCTTCCATGGATCGCGAATCGATGGAAGGGGACGCGATTCGCGCCCCACATGAGTGAGCAGGCCGATGCCACTTGCCTAATTAGTATAGATCGTCAATAGGTGTCACTAAGATGCCACTTTCGTGAACACTCTTGGAACGGATCATAGCTGCCCGCCTCATGGACCACATTCCGGCCCGGTTCCGATCACATGTACGTGATGCTGGCCACCTCCGCTGCCCAGCCTCCCCGTGTCCCTCGAGCCGGTAGACAGCCACCGCGTTGGGCGCTCAAGCGGCTCGATGCCGACGCGGCCCGAATGGCGTCCTCCGTCGTCGCCTGGCCTTCGTTGCCGGACGACGTTCTAGACGACCCCGCGACTGGCGCCCTTTGGCTCCGGCGCGCGTTGCAGTCCGTCTGCGACGCGACAATGCCGCGAGCCCGGGCGCCGGGTGGGGGTCGGAGGTCGGTGTACTGGTGGTCGATGGAGATCGGGGATCTCCGCGCAGCGAATCTGCGGGCTCGACGCCAGTACACCAATGCCCGCCGTCGGGACCGACGGCAGGTGACGGAAGATCGGCTGCAGGAGCTGCGTTCCGCGTTTTCCGCGGCGCGCAAGGAGCTCCGTGCGCCCATCGCCCGGGCTAAAACCCGTTCGTGCGTCGAGTTCCTCGCGACCCTCAACGAGGACCCTTGGGGGCTCCCGTACAAGACCGTGCCCGTCAAGCTCGGTCCTTGGGCGCCCCCTGTCACAGAGGGTCTCGAGCCCCGGTTCCTCCTCCGAGTTCTGTCAGCGCTGTTTCCCCCTCCCCCCGTTCCGGGGGAGGTGGCGTCGCCGAGTCGGGGGACCCAGGGTTGACTTGGGGCACCGACATCACGGATGCCCCGGGGGTCACCGAAGAGGAGCTCGCGTCCGCGGTGCAACGAATGCGTTCGAAGAACGCTGCACCCGGACCGGACGGAGTGCCCGGTTGAGCCTGGGCCTGCGCGATGGGCGCCCTAGAGGACGGCCTCAGACGCGTGTTTGACGCCGCGCTGAGGACCGGGAGGTTCCCCCCGGCGTGGAAGGAAGCGAGGTTGGTGCTGCTACGTAAGCCCGGAAAAACCGCGGAGTCAGCCTCGGCCTATCGGTCGATTTGTCTCCTGGACATCTAGTATAGCCGTCTTGGCCCAGAAGGGGCGCGCTCTTCCTCAGGCTTTCGCCTATACGAGCATTTGGCTTGCGTATGGAACTTGGAAAAACCCTGCCCTCATCCGCTAGGAATCACTGGACAAGTTGAATCTGCCCCGAAGGGCGGCGGCTCGTTTAGTCAGCGTTACACGCCGCGAGCGACGCGGAACGCTGTCCAGTGGGGACCACGAGGAGGTAGAGCCGCCAGCGCAAGCTCGATTCCAGCAGGATGGCTTTCGCCGATAACGCCCCACCCACCACAGTGCCTAGGCACTGCCTGCATTGGGGGTCGGGGCGGGTGACGTGGCTGAAAAAGACAAATTGATTAATCTGCTTGGTGCGAGGGACCTGCTGCGGCTGCGGGATCTGTTGGTGCTGGGTGGGAGGAATTTGGTAGCTGTCGCCAGGCCAATTCTTTCTTTACCAGAATGGATTTCGAGGTGTTCATTAAAGCTGTGAATGTGCTTTGTGTTATGAGTTGCTGAGGGGTCGGTGGCCAGGGGAGATTCTTTTCTAAAGTGATAAGCCTGAGTTCCTCACGTTCTGCCACATGCAGCGAGCAGTGGAGAAGGACATGCAGAGCAGTCTCCTCGCCCCCGCCGCAGCTGCACGCATTGCTTTCCGCGAGGCCCAGGGATTTTAGTTTTGCCGCGAAATCGCCGTGTCCCGATAGGAATTGAACCGTGTAGTGATCGGGCTGTAACCAGGTCATCTCTAGACGTTGTCTGATATTCGGGAAAATACTATAAGTATGACGGCCGTCGGGGGAATCATCCCAGCGACGTTGCCAGATCGCGTAAAGTATCTCAGGGATAGCTCTGTGAGGTGGTGTGATCGTCGCGTGTTCGGGGAACCGGTATTCGCCGAGTGAGAAGTTAATTCCTTTCCTGACTTTATATTTGATTGACGCTAACGTGACATGAAGGTCGATAGGGAGAACGCCCGCTATTACTGGTAGGGCTGCTGCGGAGGTTGTTCTATAGGCCTTCGTTACCTTCAGGAGAACCTGCCTTTGGGCCGATAATAAGACCTGTGTGCAAGTCTTATTAAGGTGTTCGTGCCACGCAGCAGCCGCGTATGTCGCGATGGGAATGAAGAGACCTTTGTAAAGAACGCGCAGTGTGTTGTACCTGAGACCCCACTTTTGCCTTGCCACAATCGACAGTGAGTTAAACCTTTCGATGCACCTCGTTTTGACCATATGAACATGAGAGTTTACCATCATGCCCATATCGAAGTGCACTCCGAGGTACCTCATCGTCCGAACCATGCGGATGCTACGGGATCCTATTTTGATAGTGGGGGGCCTCTTGATGTCCAGTTTGCCTCTTATAAGAAAAAGCTCTGACTTTTCGACCGAGAGCTCGAGTTTCTCGTTCGTGCACCAGTTGTGTGTAATAGTCGCGGCGGATTGACCGAGGGTTTGAAGAACCGCTCTACTTTTCCCGGGAATGACGATCAGGAGATCGTCCGCGTACGCGAAAGCCTCAAATCCGTTAGATTTTAGTGTGGCAAGCAGATCGTCAAATACTAAGTTCCAGAGGCCGGGTCCGAGAATTGAGCCTTGGGGGCAACCCCTCGTGACTTGCTTCTGTATCTCGCGATGCCCGGCGACAAGCCTGACGCCTCAGTTGCTCAGGTAGTCCGTCATGACGCCGAATATGTTGCTCGGGCAGCCCCTCTCTTTTAATCGAGAGAGGATGCTCGGCCACCAAACACTATCGAAAGCGCCCTTCATATCGAAAAGCATCGCGAGGACATATTTCTCGGGCGATGTTGCCGCGACCTCCTTGTCTCCTGGACTAGGCGGGCAAGCTGCTGGAACGCGTTCTGGCTGCCCGCCTCCTGGACCACCTGGGAGCCGCGGAGTTCCTGGACATGTCCGACCGCCAATTCGGCTTTAGGCGGCAGCGATCGACGGTGGATGCCATTCTACTGGTCAGATCGCTGTCGCGTCGGGCGGTCGAGGGGGGCGGTGTGAGCGTGGCGGTGTCACTCGACATCGCCAACGCGTTCAACACCGTCTCCTGGGCGGCGATCGAGCGGGCGCTTCTTTACCATCGCGTCCCGCTCTACCTTCGCCGCCTGATCCGGGACTATCTCCGCGACCGGGTGGTGTCCTACGTCGGCCGTGACGGGGACGGGGTGGCTCACGTGCACCGCGGCGTGCCACAGGGGTCCGTTTTAGGGCCCCTGCTATGGAACCTGGCATACGACGCGGTACTGCGGGTTGAAATGCCATCGCCAAACGTGTCGCTGGTCTGCTATGCGGACGACACGCTGGTGGTGGCGTCCGGGCAGCGTTGGGTGGCGGCGCTCGACCTCGCTGAGAGGGCACTGCGGCTCGTTGTTCCCGCGATGGGGACGCTCGGTCTGCGAGTCGCCTTTGAGAAGACAGAGGCGATGTGGCTCACGGACGGGGTTGGGTCCGGTATCCCCAACAGAGCGTCCCTGAGAGTCGGGGATGCCTGCGTCAGGGTCGGCTGATCGATGAAATATCTCGGCTTGACCCTGGACACCTACTGGCGGTTTTCGCGTCACTTTCGGGTCCTGGGCCCCCGGTTGGAGCGTCAGGTGTTCGCGTTTGCGTGCATCATGCCCAACCTGGGAGGCCCTCACGAGGCGGTTCGGCGACTATACGTGACAGTCGTCCGGTCCATGGCGCTCTACGGAGCGCCGGTCTGGGCCGGCGTCCTGGAGGACTATCGCGTGAACTTCTCGCGAAGGTTCATCGCCGCGCGGTCCTCCGTGCCGTGCGGGCTTACCGCACGGCGTCGCACGCCGAACTGTCGGCGCTGGCTGGGTCCTCTCCTTTCCACCTGCTCGCCGAGATGGAGGCGGAGGTTTACTTCGCCTCCCACGATCTCGAAGGAGCGAGGGACCCGCTGGCGCCGGAGGGACCCGAGGCGCGGGGCCAGGCCGGGCGACGCATGGGAGCCAAATGGATAGAGTGGCTCTCCCTCCCCGAACAGCGGGAGGGACGCGTCGTCGGGGCGCTCCTGCCCATTCTGGGTGAATGGGTGGGGCGCAGGTATGGCAGGCTCACCTTCCGCCTGACGCAGATGATCACCGGAGTGGGGGGCTTCGGTGACTATCTGTGTGGAATAGGACGGGAGGAAACGCCGCAGTGCCACAGCTGTGGCCGGGGCGACGAGGACTCGGCGGACCACACTCTGGCCAGATGTTCAGAGTGGCTGGACGACCGTCCCGACCTCTCGCTACCGACGGTCGTGCGTCGGATGGCAGAGGATCGGGACTGTTGGGCGGCGGTCTCCTCCTTCTCCGAGACAGTCATGCTGGAGAAGGAGGAGGCGCGGCAGATAACCCGGGGCCGGGGGAGGCCGTGCGGCGACTTAGTTGCGTATGTCGCCCCGCTCCCCCGGTGATCAAGCTCACCATTGGCCCCGGGCCATGTAGCCGCGTCTCCTGTGTCGCAGAAGGAGAGGGAAGAACGGCCGCACCCCGCAACGGGGGTGGCGACATACCCCCCAACCCCCGTGTGTCGCGGGTGGTGAGCGCGCGGGTACGGGTGGTGTCGGGAAGGGCGGTGGCCACCTCTGGTGGGGGCACCGCGAAACTCGAAGAAGAACGGGGGGCCCGGGAACCAGGGCCCCCCTCCCCGGGAGCGGCGGAATCCATCGCCGCTTCCGATGGAGCGATCGAGCTCGCGGGGATAGTCGGGCGGCCGAAAGTGGGCCGCCCTGCAGGCACGTTGACAGCCGCTCGCCCGAGGTGTCCTCCGGGTTTACACCCGGCGGCCTTTCTCAAGGCCCCCTCGGGACGCGGCGGCTTGGGCGGCCCTTAAGGCCGTCAACGCCCCGGCCCGGCCGCGCTTCTTTCATTGTCGCGCGGTCGGGTAGTAGCTCGATCGCGGGGTCGCGGGGCGGGGATGTCTGGGGACACCGCCCGCCCTAGTAGCAGCGACCCCGGAAGGGGCGGCGCTGACGTGTGGTCCGTCTCGCGCCGCCAGCTGGGAGAATATTGCTGGGGGAGGGTTGCGAACGTCATCGCTAGTTTGCTCTCGCGCCAAGTCCCTCCCCTCTGGCGCGCGACTCCGCGCGCGAGGTAGACCACCTTGGAGGTTTTAGTGGGTTCGAGTCCCACCAGCGGGCGGGGGGTATCCGCGGGGATTTCCTCCATGTCAAAAAAAAAAAAATAAAAAAGTATTGTACTATCACCGGTAGAAATACCGACAATTGTAAGGCTGATCATGTGTATACAATTAAAGGGGGAGCCTGGTGTAGCGGGTCGAAGAAATCGATTTTTTTTTTGCATAAATCAATAGTTCAACATCACGACAATATGTTCCAAAAGCCGCAAAACGAAATTCGAAAAATTAAAGCGGATATAGCCGATTTTGCTACGGAGCGCCAGGCTACCACAAAACTTTAAACGCGTTTTTCTCGAAACGACAGTTTTACACTTTGCGGGCAATGTAACTCAAAAAATATTCAACCAATCGACTTGGCCTTGTGCACGGATATTTGTGAACATTTTCTTCATAGCACTAAGTTATTAGTATAATGATATTGTTTTAATAAATAACTTTTTTTACACATTTAAGGTAAAATTTTGATGGAAAAACTTTTTATTCAAGAGTCCGCCATTTGGTCAATTTTGCATCTTTTAAGTTATAAATTTGTTCGATCTGTACGTACACTCATAAACTAAATGAAAAATCTTCGATTTTTTATTTCACATTAAACCAAAAGACGCTACGTTGCCCGCAGTGCAACAATTGCGTCGCCAACGGACTGGGCATAAGCCCTCATAACTTTGTTATTTGACGCTCTTTTTTAATACAATTTTTTTTTATCTACTTTAACCTGTTAATACAATATCCCGAAAGTTGCACAAAGATCGATTAAATACGTTCTTTAAAAAAAAATCCCGAAATATGCCTCGATTTCCAGCTAGTTACACCAGGCTCCCCCCTTAAGTCTTGTGGAACATAAGGAGAGAAAAACAAACTATTTGGTATATTTATAGTTATATATTTTATAAATCTGACTCTACCATAAATAAACAAACTACAAATCGCAAAAATCGCGGCCGCGAAGTGGCTTGGTGCGTGGATTACGAATCCGACAGTCATGTGATCGATTCTCCCCCATTAGACGAAGTTTTTTTTGCATTTTTTATGGTGCTGTAGCATCGTGCACGATTAGTGATGGGACTCCGGAGTCAATTCCCAGCACTTCGGATCGGTCTTGAATGTCAGGCGACTACTTCGAAGCGCTTCGAACACGATTCGAAGCTTAAAAATCTTGAAAAGTCTTGGTCGGCTTCGAAGTCTTGATGGGCTTCGAAGTCTCGAATCTCTTGGTTCGAAACCTCACCAAATTTTATGGTTTTCGACCGTCGAAGGGGTTTGAATTAGAGATCCCGGCGTAGAACGTGTATTGAAGATACACGTGTACACGGGTACACGTGTCGTAAAAATATCCGTGTTCTAATCCGTGTACTTCTTAATACACGGATATACGGGTATTGAAATACACGTGTACACGTGTATCGAAATTCACGGATCGTAGTATCCGTGTACCCGTGTACCCGTGTACTCGTGTACTGAAATTCACGGGTACACGTGTATCGAAATATACGGTTTCACGTGTATTAAGATATCAATATTTAATTTTTTAACTAAATATCCGAATGTTTAGATTTTACGCAAATAGTTTGTGATAGGTAGGTACAAACATAATTTAGGATAATTCCGGGATACGCATTCGTGCTGGAGAGTTGGTCGAAACAGTTGATTTCTAGAGAACTAATTATTCTGAACCTTAACACATTTTTACATATACACAGATGTAGAGTCTGAATATAGCAACTCGACCAACTCTCCAGCCCAACTGCGTCTCCCGGAATTACCCTACTATAGGTTGCAGATGAAAATAAAAAACATCATGATTTTGTTTAATAAAGTTTAATCTATTAATCCTTTGTTTATGGTTATAAACCGCGGGACAAAACGGTTATAAACCGTGACCCTGGCGAGACGCTCCGGCCGATCGGCCTGGTTAAGTTTTGGCAAACAGATGTGACATTTTCCACCTCTACTTCATCAAGGGGGAGAGGGGCCCTCCTTTGCCCAGGAATTCACAGAGGGAAGGTCCCCTCTCTTCGAGGAACGGTGTTTCCATTGCGTGTTTCATAATTATATTAAAACAATTACTTTCATATTATTTTCTCTTCTTCATACAATAAAGAGAAAAGTATGAAAAGTTAAAAGTTGAAACCTTATACCAGGTATACCAAGTATACTCCCAGAGAATGTTAACGCGTTAGTATTCTTACACCAAAACAAAAGATTAAGGCTGCCGTCTCACCGGGCCTTGAATGTGTGCGTACGCTCACACAAGCTAAGTTGAACGTGTACATATACGCGTATAGTAAACAAAACGTAAATTACAACTTTCGTCCTGGAATCGGCAAGAAGAAAGTTTTTGCGGGTACAGTTGCGTTCAGCAGACATCCGTGCAGGGTGGTCTGGTGCGTATGAGCCCTAATAAGCACCGTGCGTCGAAATAATAATAAATTTATGAATCGAAAACTCACAGAATGAAACTTCAAGGCTTGTCCGTTGGTGGCGCTAATGGTGTACTGCAGGCACGTAGCACCAGCGTGACGTATACGCAAGGCAGACACGAGGTTAGTTGGCGCTCTTATGCAAGAAAATTTTTGGTGCCCCAAATTTTTGCACCTGTTTTCTATTTAATATGTTTTATCTTTACGGGGTAAACATTTCGTTTATGTGGGGGTTGGATTCCGTTATTATTAAGCGTGCGATATAGTTTTTTAGCGTCCCATTCGGCTGGCGCCCTTATGCGGCGCGTAACTTGCATAATGGTTCCGCCGACCCTGCGTATACGCGGTGTAGTAAACAAACCGTAAATTACAACTTTCGTCCTGGAATCGACAAGAAGGAAGTTTTTGCGGGTATAGTTGCGTTCAGCCATCGACGAAGTATAGAAAAGACCTATCACCTTATGGGACTTCGTGTCACCACCCAAACTGTATTACCGACCCATAATTCGAGGACTGAATTTAGCGGCCTCTGTTCATGAACAGCGTCCAAATCCTGAACTACTCTGAAATGTATTGAAATGCTGAAAGGTGTGTGCGTGCTTGTATACGTGTGACTTGTTTAGAGTTTGACACAGAGGGCAGGCTTTCGTTACGCTACGCTTTGGCTCGGTCTGTCAGCGACTGACGTGGATTCACGTGGATTTTTCTCCGAAAATCTATTTCAGTGATCTGGAATCTATATGGCGCCGAAATATGGCTCTTCTTGAAAGCTTATACAAGCTATAAATTGCAAGATTATATTGATTGTTAGTACCTTTCCTGTAGTGGACCACTTTACTAACATTTTCGCGTGTCGTACGTCGAAAAATATTAAAAATTGATGCTGTTACTGACATTCCCGTAAATTTCTGCACTCCGCGCATGTCTAAATGGACGGTGCCCATCCTACGACACGTATAAATCATTGAGAACAAGGAGTCCAAATGTTTTTGTAAAATTTATATTCGTAGTTTTCGGGATCCAAGGACATTTTGCAATAATTTATTTATTACTTGGGAACGGTAGATTACTAGTTAAAACTCTATGTTTCGTTACAAATTGATTGGCTCTTTCCTGATTAACTTTTGTATGGATTTAAAAATTCTAAAAAACATCTAGGATATAAGTACCCGAGCGTATCGTTTCATTATTCCTAGAGTACATATGAGACAACAGTTATGGTATTTTTTAAAGCACAAGTAAAAAAAGGGTCTGTTTTACGGACGTCGCGACTCGTGAGTGAGATAAAATGGGAGGGAAATGGCACGGAGGTCCATTCCGCAACAAACGATCATTCCGGCAGCGGCAACAAAGTACCTACATACATTCTCATCTTGCGTTCTCCGTGCGCCTGATTTTCGTATGTCGATGTCGGCCCACGGACGAGCTATACCCAAATGCGCGTATTGAAGCAGATTTTACTTTCTTCTATAAATTTTGCAAAAGCCGTAATCAGTAGCTAAAAGCGGAAAAAATGTGTGTATACATGCTAAGCTAAATGTAAGATGAAATTTTTACATTCTCTGTTTCTTCTTTGTTTGAGCATTCATTGCAAATTACTGAGATTTTTTTAATAAAAGGAAAATCAAACACGATGTCATTCGGGCAAGTACCCAGTCAGCCACGTCCGATTTTGCAGATTTTGCTCAGCGCCTGAGTACAAATGTTTGTGGCAGAAAGACTACATATTTGATGCAGGATTTGTTATATTCGATGATGAAAGCAGACTGACAACAGAAAGCCGACAGATTGTGCTGCCTTAACCTGCGAGCAGATTGGCGGCAGGGTCTGCTGATACAGTTTAATGGCAGGAATCGAGCAGACCCTGCGCAGCGCGATCTGACGGCAGATAGGCAGCAGAAATCGAGCAGATTCTGTTGACATAGCCTGCGAGCAATTTGGTGGCAGACACTGCGGAGAATCTGCTAATCCAATTTAATGGCAGGAATCGAGCAGACTCTGCGCACCGCGATCTGACGGCAGATAGGCAGCAGAAATCGAGCAGATCCTGCTTACATAGTCTGCGAGCAGTTTGGCGGCAGAAAGTAAGCAGAGTCTGCTAATCCAATTTAATGGCAGAAATCGAGCAGACTCTGCGCAGCGCGATCTGACGGCAAATAGGCGGCAGAAACTAAGGAGAGTCTGCTGATACAATTTAATGGCAGGAATCGAGCAGATCTTGGGCACCGCGATCTGACGACAGATAGGCAGCAGGAATTGGGCAGATTCTGCTGACATAGTACATGTCGCCACGCCGGCAGGCGGCGATCGGGCGAGCGCTTCTCGCTTGCGAAATAGCACCATGGCGGGAATAAGTGTCTGAGGGCTCGATCATTCAGGGCTCTCGAGTACCACTCGAATTTGGCGGCATTTCACTGCGGAGTATATATTTGGTATACCCGTCTCTAAGGGCGGTATTATCAGTCGTTGCTTAAGACTGTAAGATCGTCTTAAGCATCAGGCATCCTTTACGATTCTACTAGACTAGTAGAGGATGCCGCATGCTAAAAACTAAAAAACGATTGAGAATAATACCGCCCTAAGATGACTGAATGAATAGTAGTAATCATTAATTCTTTTATATTTGGAAGAACTGTCTTTAAAAGTTTAAATCATTACTTTGAGTCTCCCTGGCATTCAATTGACTAACAACCTGCTAAGGAAAATATTAAATATGTTATAATACCCGTCTAAATACATGGTTTTCCAAGTTTTCTTTCTTCTATAAAATATGGTAGGAATCAGATCTTTCAAGTCGGTCTTATAAACGTGTTCTATATATTATTTACGCTTCAGACTTTCGCA
Source organism: Andrena bicolor (assembly GCA_960531205.1). Classification (NCBI taxonomy): domain Eukaryota; kingdom Metazoa; phylum Arthropoda; class Insecta; order Hymenoptera; family Andrenidae; genus Andrena; species Andrena bicolor. The sequence continues at coordinate 755,022 of CAUIJW010000231.1, read as the reverse complement.
CTGTTTTTAAATCTATACTCAGCAAGATCTGATCGAAATCTGACATCAGTCTGCTGTCAGATCCTGATGTCAGGCTCTGACCGCAGAACCATAGTTTAATGCGGACATAGTAGGCACTGAATCTGACGTCAGGATCTGTTCGGTATCTGCCGCCAATCTGCCGTCAGATCGCGCTGCGCAGGATCTGCTCGATTTCTGCTCTCAATCTGCGGTCAGGCACGGCAGCAAGATCTGATCGAAATCTGACATCAATCTGCAGTCAGATCCTGATGTCAGGCTCTGACCGCAGAACCATAGTCAAATGCGGACATAGTAGGACCCGAATCTGACGTCAGAATCTGCTCGAATCTGACATCAATCTGCTGGCATACTGCGGTCAGTTTGTTTACTGGTTCGGTAGGTACATATGGTGGTGAAAGAAACGAACTGTTTTATATATGAAATATGCCTTCTTTATTTATTTATTAAAAACTGTCATATAAAAGACAAAAATAATGTAACTGTGTAATATTTGTGAACTCCTTTTCTTCTTATGGTCATAATTTTTTACTTCTATAACATCCTAGGCTGTAAAAAGAATAAAATGTATGTAAGGAAAGAGTATTTCCTAAATTTAAATACTAACGCGCCTCGCGCGCTGTAGAGCGTAGAGTGTAGAGTGGGAGTAGAGAGTCTACCGTATAGAGAGAACGACGAGGAGAGAAGAAAAACCGATGCCATAACAAAGCACATGTACATCGTTTGGAACATAATTTCACAGAGTAAAACAATACGAGTAATAAAGGACTGAATAAGGAAAAGATAAAGAAGAAACTTTAAATGTCGTTTCTCTCTTTACAGGTAAGATTGTACATACTGTAAATAAGCGCTGTAAATTAACATAATAAAGAAAATAACCTCTCTTTACAGAGAAACGCTTTCTAGTCTATTCTAAAAAAATATTTCCTCCTAGTTCGGAGATAATTGTCTTATATGTATAAAGTATTAGGGAAGAGATCTTTTAAATAACAATATTAATAGCGTAAAATTAACCATTTGGACTATTATACTATTCGATATAATATATTTTAATATATAAAGCAGAAAGTTTATGTTGTGTGTTTGTCTGTCGCCTAAAAACTTTGAAACAGTTTTTTAGAAAATCAGAATTTAAATTCCGAGCGAAGCCGAGTATGTAGCAAAGCTAGTGTATGTACAGTGACTCACAGTCATAATCGTACACTCTTTAAAATCGTATAACATTTTTAAAATTGGTCCAAACTACTTGAGTTTTTTTTGAGAAGCTAGAAGGATTAGTTTGCTAAGTTTGCCTCGTTTTGTTATAAAATTACAATTGATCGGAATAGCATAAAAATAGTAAAGGTCGTTTTTTCATTTTTTCCCGCTGATTTCGTGAATTTTGCTATATTCGATCTTATTCTACGATCTTTAAGCGTATATAGCTCAGAGCAACGTTAACCGATTTTGATGAAATTTTAGGCATGTATACAACTTACTTAAATGTACAAACGGGTTTTTTTGAATTTTCATGAAGTGTTATGTAACGACACATAACCATAACACCTGGTGCAACGGACACCAGCAAGCTCAGCAAGATGCGCAACCAAAAGTAGACCGCATACGTTGCAAGGCCGAGATCGACAGGCGGAGACCAGTAGGCCTCCCCCCGTGATCACCAAACCGCGACCCCAATTATTGTATATAAACCCACAGCCGAATTATCAGCAAGAGTTATTGTAAAAGATCAGTTACGCGATCACAACCGTGATCGCTCGTTGAAGTGTCAGCTCAAATAAACCTTTGTTAAACCTACGGTGAGTTCTAACTCTTTAACCGGCAACGATCCACTACCTCTCGGCTCGACCCGAGAATCCCGTTCCCGGCATCTTCACCCGAACTATCGGAGCCCGGCGAACGATCCGTTCGAGGACAACCGCGCAGTGCAGCCAGATTCTCAGAGAGAATCTCCACACCGGCAAACCTCGCAACAAAATTGGTGGCAGCGATGGGATCCAGCCAACGTAGGGACAAGGCGAGCTCGACCATCGGAGGTAACACGAAGTTACCACGATCGACATCGAAGAGGACACCGATCCTGAACAAAGTGCTGTCAACTGTCAGAAGAGGACACCAGCGACGAATTCCACATCGCAGCTCATCGACAGTCCAGCAGCGGCAACAATGATGACGAGGCAACTCCTGCTACACGTGCTGTAAGTGGGACATTTACTACTAAAGAGCCGAGCATCACGCCGTAGAAATTTTTTTCCATGCGACGAGCAATATCGTTAGGAAATAATCTCGAGCGAAATTTAAGCCTACCAGAAAGGCAAGAAATTGTACTATCTAGGGTTAACCGATTAGGCACCACAAATAGGGCCCGTAGTTTACCCTCGATCGCACCGACCGACGAGGAATACGAAGCAGCAGTCGACGCGATCCTTGAAATCGACGAACGCGCGCTAGCTGGCCGGAACCAATCACTAGAACACAATAGCTCAATAGCCGAGATCTTACAAAATTCGCTATGGTCAGACGGGAATATAGTCTGGGAACGACTTTTCCCTTTCGAGAGTATAGATCCGAGTCTACTCCCTCCGGTAGTATCGCACCCCTCTGACGAGACGTGTTCGGAGACGAGCGGATTCACTAATACCTCGTACGATAGCGAAATTCTTGAAATCACTGAAAAAATGGTGATTCATAGTCCAAAGGGACAACAAACCACCGGAACTTCCAGGGCAGGAACTTCTGGGGAAAATACCTCAAATCCGGAACTCTTAATAACTAGAGACTAGACTTTAGGGGACGAAACAATGGCGGGCAATGCAAGCCCCAACGATAGGCAAGATAGGGTGGAGCAGATGTTAGCCTTACTCCAGGAATCCGTGCATCAAAATTGGTCATTCATGCAAACGTTAGCCAACAAGATAATTGACCTGCAGGAAACCAACGAAACGGGAATAAGAACGCGACTTGATATAGAACGCGATATTAACCACCGAACCTTAGAAGAAGAAGTGAGTAGGATGCGATCCTCATTAGGAGGCACCTTGCCAGAAGAAGGGAATAGAAACACGGTGCATTTCCAGGACCAAACGGATGAAGACAGCATACCGAGAAGGTCCAGTAATTTCATACCCCCCACTTTTAGTTTGGAAGGGCCATCTGACGCACCGACAGAATTAGGGGACAATAGAGTTTTTAACGCTTTAAAACTTATACCTAAATTCGACGGGAAGCCCAAGGAATTAGTATCATTCCTAGAGACTTGCAAATATATAGTAAAAGCATTCAGGGTACCTGAACACAGGACGCAAATAGTACGAGGGATAAAAGCGACTAGAATTACCGGGATAGCCCAAATCGAAGTAAAGAATCGCCAAATACAGACATTCGAGGATTTGGAGAATGTGCTGAATTCACTGTATAAACCAGCACGCACGACCGCGGCTGTGCAAATGGAACTTTTGCAATGCAGACAAGGAATGCAAGAAGATGCTCACGCGTACGGGAACCGATTATCCCTACTGCTCAACGAATTAATTGAGACCGGACTAGATGAAAAGGATTCACTAGTAGAGAAGACAGCGGCCATCAAGATACGAGGTTCGATTGAAAAGTTTCCGGCCTTATCGACATAAAGTAATTGTAGAAAAAAAATTTCTTTCGCGGTCGGTAGATGGTCTTGACATATGTAAACCGTAAACATTACAAGTCATTCCGAACATTACTTTATCTATGGCACTCTTCCAAAGTTGTCAGCTGACATTGTCTGTCAACAATGGAGAAAATTGAGTATCGCGCAGTCATAAAATTCCTTCATTTGAAAGGGAAAAAGGCTCAGGAAATAAAAGATGAGTTAGACTCTGTATACGGTGAAGCCTCCCCTTCATTTACAACGGTAAAATATTGGGTGGCCGAGTATAAACGTGGTCGTACGAGCATTTTAGACGAGGAACGTTCCGGGCGCCCGAAAACCGTTACAACTGACGAAATGGTCGAATTAGTGCATCACACCGTGATGGAAGACCGTCGATTGACTCTTACGGATATTGCTGAGGCTTGTGGGATATCATCTGAACGGGTGTACAAGATTTTACATCAAGATTTGGATATGAGAAAATTATCCGCGCGCTGGGTGCCGCGCTTGTTGACGATCGACCATAAGCACCAACGGGCGGACGTTTCGCGCGAGTGTCTTCGCCTGTACCAAAAAAATCCAGCGGAATTTTTGCGGCGATTGATAACCGTCGATGAAACCTGGGTTCACCACCATACGCCTGAGACCAAAAAACAGTCAATTCAGTGGATTGCGGTGGGGGAACCAACTCCGAAGAAGGCAAAGGTCGTTCTCTCTGCGGGAAAAGTGATGGCGACAGTTTTTTGGGATAGCCATGGAATAATTCTTATCGATTACCTTGCAAAGGGTAAAACAATCAACGGACAGTACTACGCTGCATTGCTGGATAAATTGAAGGCCACAATTAAGGAAAAACGTCCGCATTTGGCCAAGAAAAAAATCCTGTTTCACCAGGATAACGCTCGGGTTCACACGTGCAAGGTCGCAATGGCAAAATTTAACGAATTGAAGTTTGAATTGCTTCCGCATCCACCCTATTCACCCGATTTAGCTCCCAGCGACTTTTTCCTATTCCCTAATTTGAAAAAATTTCTCGGGGGAAAAAAATATGGGTCAAATGCTGAGGTGGAAGACGCTGTAAACCAGTATTTTTCAGGTTTAGACAAACAATTTTTTTCTGACGGTATAAAACGATGGGAGAAACGTTGGACCAAATGTATTGAGTTGCAGGGAGACTATGTCGAGAAATAAATTTTGTTTTGCTTCGAAATATGTGTTTTTTCTTAAAAAGGCCGGAAACTTTTCAATTAGCCCTCGTATTCAAGAAACAGGCACACTGCATATTCCAGGAAGGACTCCGTGATGATCTAAAGATTCTGGTCAAATCACGAAGATCAGCCGACCTAACAGAGGCCGTATCAATAGCCATAGAAGAGGAACGGTCAATTAAGAAGTGGCCCACAACGGCCGATTCGAACTGCACCACAAATTCCAGGGGCCAAACAGGACAGCGATACTGTCACAATTGTAGGAGGTCGGGACATTTCACCGAAGCGTGCTGGAAGGGCACCGGGAATGGGCCACGACAACCTGGTACAGGACCCGGAGACTGGAAAAACCAAAATGAGGTCAACGAAAATTCCACAGAAAAGGGAACACCTGATACCAACCGCGGGAATCGCCAGTCGTACAACGACGATAGGTCACGCACACAGGGGCGGCGACCTTACAATGCTTACGCAGCACCAACGCAGTCAGGAGGATCACGGACTCTCCCCACAGCAGCGAGACCCGATAACTCCGACGCAAATAAAAAATTGCTTAGAATAGTGAAAAAGGATCCGCAGGAAGTTGGAACACCTAATTTTGCACAAGTAAAAATAGAGGAAGCAGGAAACAATGAAGTCAGAATGCTAATAGATACAGGAGCTGAAGTATCCATAATAAATAAAGTATGCGTCCAGAACGACGTAGCATGGAAGGAAAGCAAGGTACAACTAGTAACCCTAGCAGGAGGGACCATAAAAACACTAGGAGAAATAGAAGCTACCTTTCCGATTGGGGAACAAAAAATTAAACATCCCTTATATATAATAGAGGACGGCACATTAACGGATTACCAAGGAATATTAGGCATAGATTTCCTAAAGAAACACGAGGCCGGAATACAGTGCAAAACGGGAGAAATCACGATCAGGGGTGAGCCTTGGAAAACTCTTCGGGCAAAGAATGAAATAACATTCCCCCCGCGCAAGCAGACACTAATAGAAGTAGAAGTGGATACCGGTCAAGGAAGGACAACCTCCTGTAATGTAAAACCATATCAATTGCCAGAGAATGCACAGTTAAAAGACAAGCTGAAGAATTCGGAAAATGTTGTTCTGAAAAATATGAAACCCTTGAAACGAAATAAAGGAAAATTCACCGAAGTTCCAACGGGGAAAAACGCGTTAGAAGCCGCTCACGAAGTATTGCAAAATTCTTATGCGGAGGAAGAGAAGGAGTTAAGTAATTCGTGTATAGAAATAAGAAGCTTAACCAATCAAGTGAATATTTTTGAAAAACCCGAAGCTATTAAACTAATACAGCAAGAAATGCAGCAGAAATTAATAAACTTGGAAAAAGAAATGGGACTCAAATATCACGAAGAAGTCAATCGTAATAAGGAGCTATGGGAAAAACTGAAGAAATATGAGAAAGAAGATTCAGAAGGACAAACGTCAAAATGTAGCGACAGTAACGCACTTGAAAATTTGAAGTTCGAAAAGGAAATTGAATTGCAAACATTCAAAAATAGGGTAGAAGAACTAGAAAAACTTATCAAGGAGTACCAGAGTAATAAGAATAAATTGTGTACGAAACTTTCAAATTGTAAACTAACGTGTACAGAGTTGAAGAAGGAGCTAGGTGCGCAGAATATCGTTATAGGAGAAGGTAAGAAGGAAACGCAGTCAACGACCGAAAAATTACAGGCAACTATACAAAGTATCGATAAAGAATTTGAGAATAGGAGAGGTATTGTTACGATTTTGGTAGGGCATAATGCGAATTTACTGAACGGCAACGATAACAGAACATTAACAGCGGGTAACGAATACAATCAGTCAGGCGGAACACAATATCGAGGCGTCTGCTAGCAATGGCGGCTGACTTTCGAGTGACAGCTTGACAGGCGATCGCCTTCTTCTCGCTGTCCTCTTGTCCCGCTCGCGAGCACCAGTGTGCCTTGGATTTCCATCCAAGGGGTGTTCGCAACACTGCTCCCCCCTCCGGAGAAGCGGTCGTCCCGGCCGCTGCAGTCCCTTCAACTCCCGCAGCCGTACCCTGGTCCGGAAGGGTGGAAAGGTCGCCGCGTGGCCCCTTCCGACCGGCGCCTCGGCATTCGCCTTCCCGCCCAGGGAAAAACCACTCCGAAAACCCTGGGCAAGGCGTGGGCACGTGGAATCCTCGGTCCTCGTCCGTTGTCACCGCTGCTTCTGCAGCTGTCCCCCGTCGTCCTGCTGCAGGCTGGGTCGCGCGCAACGGCTTCTTGCGTTTCGCACGCAACAGCTCCTTGCGTCTCGCGCGCAGCAGCTCCTTGTGTCCACACACGCAACAGCTCCTCGCGTATCGCACACGACAGCTCCTTGCGTTTCCTCGGGATCCCTCGACGGCGGATCCTCCGGGGCTCCAACGGCGGAATCCCGCGCCGCTCCGGAACGTCCCTGGGCGGCTCCGCTCCGTCCAGCGCCCCGCAGCGGTCTGGTCGCTCCGGCGCTGCGACCTGGTTCGCCCTCGACGGCAACCTGTTTCGTCCCCGACTGCATCCTGGTTCGTCCTCGACGTCCTTCCAGCAGTCCTGAGTGGCCCTTCGCCCTTCGAAGTTCCCTTGCGAAGAAAACGTTGCCCACATTAGTCAGGGACCGAAAACAACCCGTTGGGGCCGCACGAGCCGGAAAACTAGGAAGGAGGGCCGAACGCGCAAGCAGAGGGTCGCAGCTAGTCGCAAGCATGCAAGCGGCCCGACCCCCAGTCCAGCCACCCGTCTCGTCAACCCTGGCTGTCTTCTCTCTTCTTTCCTGCTCGATGGCCCCATTCCTCTTCTTGGCCTCAGGTGCTGAACCAGGGGACCGTCCTGTGCGTCCTGCCAGCGCTCCCGTCTTCGCGACACCCCCTCCAGCCGATCCAAGCAACGCTTGTCCGCCTGGTGGTTGGGGATGCCATTTCCCTCCTGCTGTCCACCCTCCTCTCCTACTTTCTCCTGGGTACCCCGCGAGAACCTCCATTCCGGCCGCGCCGGGGGCTCGTAGGGTCTCCTCCAGGGGGCTAGCGGGGCGCTTTCACGTATGTCCGCACCCCGCTGCGGACTGCCACGCTATTATGGCACATTTGGGGAATTCGGGAGCGCGTAGCCAGGCCGCGGCGGCAGTCCCCCGACACCTTGTCCCTCGTTGTGGGGTATCGTGCTCCCTGAAACAGACTCAAGAGCGGGGGCCGGGCTGCGAAGGCAGCCTCCGCAGCCCAGTCCACCGGATTAGCTTAATCTAATCTTCTTCCTTGAGTCCAGTGAAAGTCCTGCGACGTCTTCACTCCTCCTGGGCACGTTTCCTTTCCCTCTTCGTGGTTGGGACAACCACACTCGTTCTCCTCCAGGACTTCGTCTTCGGACAAATGCTCGAGGTGTTCAACGTTCCGGTCACCCTGGGCTCCCTCTCGTGAACGGGGGGCTCGCCAGCTCTGCGACGGTATTCGCCCTCGAACTCCCTCCGTCGCAACGCGTCGTGGATCTCTCGACGGTATTCGCCCTCGAACTCCCTCCGTCGCAACTTCGTACTCAGCTACCCCGCCACGGTATTCGCCCTCGAACTCCCTCCGTCGGGTCTTCGTACTCAGTCATGCTGTGACGATATTCGCCCTCGAACTCCCTTCGTCACAGCTCTGCAACTCTGCGCACCTCGGGCGCCTCCTCGTTGCAGCAGATCCGCACGCTCTCGCGGCAGCGCTAGCCCGGTTCCAGGTGTGGTCGACCGGTGCTTCCCCCAAAACGAACGAGCCCAGGTCCCACCGTTTCCAACGGCCTCCCTTCGCTATAGGAGCCGTTCCTCTCAATTCCTCGATCCGAAGCAGTTCCTCTGGAGATGTCCGGTCCTTCCACACCGCCAGCAGGTTTTCTTCGTGTCGCCGTTCGTTCCCTCGGGTTCCTGGAATCCTCGTTGCCTCGCCGGGAACCTTTCAAAAGTGTTAGAGAATTCAGCCTTCCGGTCTTCCGAGTACCGTTCCCGCGACTCGTCCGCGGGACCGCGAGATATCGCCTCAACGGCCTCTATCTCCAGAGCTCTGGTCACGGCGGCTCTTAGAGTCGTGTACCCGCCGAGTCGCAGTTCTCGCCGCATAACCGAGCTGGACAACGCTGTCACGAACTGGGACGCGGCAAGTTTGTCGCGGACTTCCGCGGGGCAGTCGGCGAATGCGGACTGCGCTAAACGTTCAATTTTGGTGGCAAGCGAGGAGATGCTCTCCCCTCCCCGCTGCCTATGGCTCTGGAAGAGCGAGTAGTTCAGATTGGACAAGTTCTTCGCCCCGTAGCGAAATTCTAGCGCCGAAACCAAATCCGCGTATCCCTCGCGCTGAGCGGCGGAGAGCGTCGTGAGGACGCTTCGCGCCGGCCCCCCGAGGGAAGCAACCAAGGCCGTAGCCTTCCTTTCGTCATCCCACCCGTTAGCACGCGCGATAGTCTCGAACTGCACTTTGTACTCCTCCCAGGACGTTTCTCCATCAAAAACTGTCGGTTTCACGGCGTACCCCAAACGGAGTACGCGCGGCTCCGTAAGGGGGGCAGCGGCGGGCGCAACGACGGGGGCGGAGACATGCGTCGGGGTAACACTATTTACACCATTATTTACATCACTATTTACATCGCTATGTGCATCATTATTTACAACCGCGACTGTCTCCCCAACCCGTGGACTCGCGCCGCTGTCAACCGAGCCGCGGGTACCCTGCAACAAGGAGAGTACGACCTGGATGCGATCTTCCACTCCTGCCAACCGGGCCTCGAGGGCCGCCTGTGCTCTTCGGTCGGCGGCTTCCTTTTCCTCCCTGAGACGGTCCTCCCGCTGCCAGCGGGCCTCGTTGACCCTTCGCAGTTCCCGCATCTGTCCCGCGATGTTGAGCTGGAGGCTGGTGAAAAGCTCCCGCAGGGACGGGTCGCCCGATGCTCCGGAAGGGCGGTCCGCAGGGGCCGCGGAAACCGCGGAAGCGCGAGTGGGCATGCCGCTCCGGGCGGGCATCCCACTTCTGACACCAATGTTACGATTTTGGTAGGGCATAATGCGAATTTACTGAACGGCAACGATAACAGAACATTAACAGCGGGTAACGAATACAATCAGTCAGGCGGAACACAATATCGAGGCGTCTGCTAGCAATGGCGGCTGACTTTCGAGTGACAGCTTGACAGGCGATCGCCTTCTTCTCGCTGTCCTCTTGTCCCGCTCGCGAGCACCAGTGTGCCTTGGATTTCCATCCAAGGGGTGTTCGCAACAGTATATTAACTAATAGGGATACAGGGTGTAAGAATTATAATATTCAAATTCATGAAAATGCAACAAAGTTAGAAAAGACTAAAGAAAAATCATTTGCTCAAGACGTGGAAATAAAGGTTCTTAAGGAGAAGACGCAGGGTGCTACGGAATTGAACAAATTAAATGAAGACTTAGAAAACCAGAGCACTGAATTACCTGTAGTATACAACGAACTTACGTCTTGTAAATCTGTAGTCTCTAACCTTAATAATGACCTTCGTGCAGATAATTCCAGCGTTCATTTACTTCGTAAGAAAAGGAGCAACTTAATTAAAAAAATATGGCACTATAAAAATTCTACCGACATGTTGAAAGAAGACAAAATAAACGTTAAAGGCAACGTGATGAAACATTGTATGGAATTTAATAACGAAATGTCTATTTTAAAGAATGTGCTTGTTACATGTTTAGAGGAAAACGGTACTGTCCAGACCGATAAAACAATCGCCTACCACCCAGAAGCAAACGGGACCCCCGAGAGGTCTCACAGAACGATAGTAAAATATTTAAAAAACTACATAGACGGGGATCAAACTGACTGGGACGTGTGGTTATCCTACGTAATTTATATGTATAATACTACCCCACATACAGCAACGGACTACACCCCGCATAAACTAGTCTACGGACAGCAAGCAGAACTATCAACTGCACCGAGGTTTGTGCCTAATGCCACATATAACTACGACGACTACGCACAAGAGGCTAAGGAACGATTAAGGACTGCAAATAAAGTAGCTCGCGAGAACTTAATAGTTGCAAAACTACATTCAAAAGGTAACGTACGACAAGAAAACCAAGAAGTACAATTCAACATAGGAGATGAGGTATTACTATACGATAAATTCACCGCGAACGGCGAAACAAAATACATAACCGCAAATACAATTACAGTATTGTCTCATTGTAGACTCGGTTTGGTGTACACGATGTGGGTTTTTCGCTATCCCCACCACTTCTGTCTCACTCTTGTCCGGCGAAGGCGAGAGCGAGATGGAACGAGAGCGAGCGAGAGGCACTGGAAGCGAGCAAGGGCGGTACGAGACAAACGACGCGTTGATGTTTTGTCTCGCTCCGTCTTTCGGACGCCGTGACACTGCGTCCTTTGCGTGCGCGACGGGCGTGCGTAATGGTCATGTGCCCACGTGTGAGCACGGGAACCGTTTCGCAAAATTTTGACGCAGGCACGATTCCATCTGAGGGTTCGCGCCCGTCGCGCACACTCGCCGCGCACGCAAAGCGTTCCATCTCGCTCCACCCTTCGGCCAGAAAGAAGCGAGAAACGAACACTCGGAATTAGGGCGCTATTCAGGATGTGGGTTCAACGCCGGTCCCGACCAGCGAGCCTACAGCGAGGAAATCTAGAGACGCGGTAGCGTCTCGACGCCAAGTACATGAAAAACACCCTGTATATATGTCGGACTGTCGCTGCCGTGTATCTTTACTCGTCCCCCGGCTGTTCCAACCTAACCTGAAACATATTTCATTAATATCTCATCACGCGTGCAATATTTTCTAAATTTAAAAGCACTTTTCTTATGTAAACCGCATATAAGCTTTCGAATAAGACCAAAATCAATACAATCGGTTCACGCATATCAGAGATATGATAATATCGTCTCATGGATCAGTCGGAAACGGTCCGTTTTCTTCTTCTTCTTCTTCTCCAAGAAAATTTTCGTCAACACAAATACATAGGCACGACTTTCGTCAAGATATATATACGTATATACGCGTTACACGCACACCTTCAGCCAAACGTGAGACTAACCATGTTTCGTTCGTCGACTCTCGGGATCATTCGGCAGAGATCGTCGTCCGTCATTGTACATACACATAACCTGCGAATTGTACATATACTCATAACCTGCGAAGTGTCAAACCTGCGAAGTTGTGCAAATTTTAAATGTTACAAGTTTTTACACCACATAGGATACTGAATTATTGTGCCAATTAACAAGGTAAGTCGCCAAAATTTTTTAATACTCTTTTTATGTAGAGTTGCTGACTTCGAAGTTGTCCGAAGAAGGTTCGATTCAACAGAGAAGCATCTTCTTTTGCATATGTTTCTGAAAATTTGTATCATGCATGTACAAAATAGTATATTGTAACAAATTGCATTCAAATTGTCAGATATTTTTATACTAGCAAACTATTTTTAACTCAGAGTTTTATGTAAAGCTTATAGAAATGAAGGGAACGCAGAGGCTTGGATAAAAATGAAGGGGACGCACAGGCTTAAATAGAAATGAAGGGGACGTGCAGGCTTGGAAGTTGTCCGGAGAAGGTTCGATAGACAGAGAAGCATCTTGTTTCGCACAAGTGTTGGGAAATTTGTCAAATTAGGTAAATCGACAAAATTTGTCTAAAGACATAGCATTAAGAATTATTAAGAAAATAGATTATGGTGGACTGCTTGCAATGTAAAGTAAGTCACATTAGTAAAGAAAGTACCTACACTGAAAACACATCTCCGTTGATGCTTTTCAATCTTTTGTGAAAGACATTCGTAATACTTTAATTAATAAAATCCACAGTAGTTTCTACGCTATTCATTAATTTTACTAGTTTTCCATTAACAATATTTCAATTCACCAATAAATATACTAAACCAACACCAATAAAAATATTGAATCTCTTCATTCATTTTCGCTAAATTACCATTAGTATTTTTTAAATATCCTCCAACAAAACTTTCTACCATATGTTCTTACCTCCTTCGGACACATTATGTAGTCTCTACACTCACTACAGCAAAAGACTACTCTATAAGTTCTACATTAAGGTATATAACTAAAATGTGGCTTTTATATTTATTTACAGATAATCGAAGCAGAAGATGATGCAGTGCGATCTACATCAGAGAAAAAAATTTATTGAAACATAGCATTATTATTATTATATTAATTAAATGAGTTTATTCATATGTTTGCTTAATATCTGAAAATTCAAATTTTTAAATAAATCAATTCCACCAATCCCAATTATCCGAAGTTTATTCGTAGTTTGATATCACAAAAAAATGAAGATAATAATAAATATAATATTAAAAATTATCTAAAGTCATTCGCTATGCAAATTATCTTTGTAAAAAGAAGTGAGATCCCCCCCAAAAAACTTCAAAAAAGTAAAAAAATTACGCCAAGTACCTGAAATCACAAAAAAATAGAAGAAAATATACAATCCCCCCCAAAATAGAAGGAAATATACAATATAAAAAAATATGTGAAATCAAAATGAGCTGCAAGTACATAAAGGTGCTTTCCAACTGCGCTTAGGATGACACAACTACAAATACACAGCTAAAATGCTGTGTTCGTACATTCTATTACTCATATCGCGGACATTTTAATTAACCCATCAGAATAAAAGAATCCCATTTAAAAACATTGTTGTAAATTAATAGCTTTACAAAATTAATGATATACAAAAATTGCGCGAATTATAACAATGGTTATTTATATAATGATATTTTAATAGGAATAAATATTTTATTCAAAATACTTGGCGCTGCGAAACCGAAAAAATGTTAATTGGTTTAGTATTAATAATTTGCAACAGCTCCCTTACAATGTATACCTAATAAACACATTCACGAACGCACGCACAAGAAAGAAAGGAAAAGATTAATGCAATTTATACATATTTATTCAGTTTAGCAACACCAATTCGGGGAGCAGCGCCAAGTATTTTGAATAAAATATTTATTCCTATTAAAATATCATTATATAAATAACCATTGTTATAATTCGCGCAATTTTTGTATATCATTAATTTTGTAAAGCTATTAATTTACAACAATGTTTTTAAATGGGATTCTTTTATTCTGATGGGTTAATTAAAATGTCCGCGATATGAGTAATAGAATGTACGAACACAGCATTTTAGCTGTGTATTTGTAGTTGTGTCATCCTAAGCGCAGTTGGAAAGCACCTTTATGTACTTGCAGCTCATTTTGATTTCACATATTTTTTTATATTGTATGTATGTATGTATGTATGTATGTATATCTTTATTGCTCCCCTTGGGGTTACAAGAACATCCATTTCCGCCTCGCTCCTTCCGCTTAATTCTACTTAACTCTACTTATGCCTACTTCTTAATCCAAACCCTATTTACATTATTTACATTTCCGCTTTATGTATACGCTCGCCTCCCGCTGCCCTCGCACGCCACTCGCCGCCCTGTCGCACTCGCTCCCCCTCCGCCGTTCCTCACTCTCTCGCCTACTACTTATCTTACGTTCTCTCTCTGCATACATCCTTCCATCCTTCCATCCTTCCGTTTCCTTAATCTCTCTCTCTCTCTCTCTCTCTCTTTCTCTCTCTCTCTCTCTCCCTCTCTCTCTCTCTATCCCCCCTGAACTCTGCTCCTCTCTTCATCCAGCGCTCTTAACCACCCTTCCCCCTCTCCCTCTTCTCCCAGCACCTCTCTTACTTTCTCCTGCCAGCTACTTTTGCCGCCCCTTTCTTTGCATCTTTCCCAGACGTGCTCCCACGTTTCCTCCTCTCCCCCACACACCCTGCATAACCTTTTCTCCATATCCTCCCAATACCTTGCTTCCCTTACTTCATTTCCCAACCTGTACCTTGCGATCCTTCTCCATCTACTTTCTCCCCATCCTTTTTTCAAGTATCCTGGTATCCCCTCCCCCCTTGTCCACCTATACCATCTGTTATAACTTGACTCGCATATCCTTTCCCACGCCTGTTTTTCGTTCTTTTCTCTGTACCTTTTCTCTATTTCTCCATACCCCTCTCTCCCCATTTCCCTCAGCCTTTTCACCAATTCTATCCCTATCCCTACTTCTCTGTAAAATCCTCTCCTTTCCTCCTCCCATGGCGACACCTTTCCCTCTTTACCTTCTCTTTTCTTTATTTCCTCCCAACACTTTCTCGCTACTCCACTCCCTCCTCCTTCCTCCAGTCTTATCTCGAAATTCCATGCTCTTCTTCCTGCTTTTATCTGCATCTTTTCCCTATCCACCTCTTTCCTTACCATGTAGCCCGGCGTTACCCTTTCTACCCCTAATACCCATCTTATGTACCTTTCCTGCGTCGTCTCTACTGCTTTCCTTTCCTTCCATCCCCACACCTCTACTCCATAACTCTCCACTGTCCATACTAGCGCATCGAACAAAAACAACCTCCTCGCTACGTCATTCGGGAATTTTCTTTTTCCGATTCCCCACACCTGCCTCATTGCCACTGCTGCCTTTTTTGTCCTTACCGCCACCTGTCCCTCCTGCCTTCCATTCCTTCCTATCTCATACCCTAGATAATTAAACTGCGACACCTCTTCTATCTTCTTACCTTTCCAGCTCCAACTTAGCTTCTTCTTTCTTCCCCCTCCTTTCGCGAATCTCATGACTTTCGTCTTCCCCACGTTTAGCACTAGCTTCTTCCTGTCCAGATACTTCTCTAACCTTCCTATCATCCCTCCCAACTCTTCCTCTTCCTCTGCCACCAGTACAACATCGTCCGCGTATGCTAGCGATCTTACTTTCTCTCCCCCAATCCTTACCCCTCCCCATCCCCCCTTTCTCAGGTCTTCCTCTAGGTCCGCCACCAGTATATTGAAGAGGTGTGAGCTCAACGGACACCCCTGCCTTACTCCTCTGGCTGTCCAGAAGCTCTCACCCTCCTTCCCTCCCACCCTTACCCTGCTCTTCGTCTCTGCGTAAACTTCTTCTATACGCCTCCTTAGATCCTCACTTACTCCTCTCTCCTTTAATGCTCTCCACAACACCTCCCTATCCACTGAATCAAACGCGGCCTTTAGATCAATGAATAACGCAATCATCTTTCCCCCTGCCTTCTCAATCCTTCTGTTGACCATATAATTTAATACATACACGTTATCCATTGTCCCCATACCCCTCCTGAACCCCGTCTGATTATCCGGCACCATTTCACCCTCCTCCATCTCCACCACTAATCTTTCCGCCAACACTGCCGCATACACCTTATACAGTGTGGGCATCACTGTCACTCCCCTGTATTCTTCTACCCCCACTCCTTCCCCTTTTTTAACGATCGGTACTACTACCCCCTCCTTCCATTCCTCTGGCCACCCCTCCCCTCTCCAAACCTTATTTACGATCCCCCACGCCCACGCCTGAACCTCCAGCCCCCCATACTTCCATACCTCATTCGGTATTTGGTCTATCCCCATTGCCTTCTTGTCCTTCAACCTTCTGAATACCCTCGTTACCTCCTCCCATGCTACTTCGTCCCTTTCCTCCTCTCTTCTTCTCCCTACCTGCCCCCTCACTACTCGCTTTTCTACTCCGCCCAGTACCGCCATAAAGTGCTCCTTCCACTCCTTCATTTCTATCTTCTCACTTATCCTCTTCCTCCTCTTCCTCCCCCTGTTCACTATCTCCCACACCTCTTTCTCATTCCTTACTTCCTCCGCCTCCTTTATAAACCTGTCCGCTTCTTCCTTTTTTTTTTCTTCACATTTTTTTTGATATTTTCTCTTTATCTCCCTGTATTCTTCAACCCCCGCCCTCCCATTTCTCCATCTTCTCAATACCTTTCTTGCCTCCCCCTTTGCTATCCTGCACTCCTCGTCCCACCATCCCATTCTTTTCCTCTCCCTTTCTTTCCCTCCCTCTTCCAACCCCCTTCTCACCCTCTGCAATCCCTCCTGTATTTCTTCCCTTAGTCCTAATCCTCTTTCCTCCCCTATCCCTGCCACCTCTTCTCTAAATCTCTCCCTGCCCCTTTCATTCCATCCTCCCCTTTCAGTCCCGCTCCTATTCTCCTCTCCCCTTTTTCTCCCCTGTCTCTCCTCCCTTATCCTCACTATTAGCGGATGATGGTCCGACTCCACTCCTTCCCCTACCTCAAGGCTGTCCACCCTATCTGCTATGCCTACCTCCCCTACTACATAATCTATGACCGTCTCCCCCCTCGCCCCTGTATACGTGAACTCCCCTTTCTCATCTCCTTTCATGGTCCCATTTAGTATCCCCCACCCCCTTTCCTCTAGCCATCCTACTAATTTTCTCCCCTCCGCGTTCTCCGTTCCGTCTTTTGACATCCTCACTCCCTCCTCCTCCTCTCCCACTACCCCTCCTCCCTTTAATCCCGTCCTAGCATTAAAATCTCCTCCTATTAACGTCTCCCCCTCATCTTCTCCCTTATCTGCCCACTCCTCCATTCTTTCTAATTTCCTTCCCAAGTCCCCGTTCACGTACACTCCTACAAAGTTCCACCTTTTTGCTCCTATTTTCGCCTTCACCTCCACTATTCCTTCCTCTCCAAACGCTATCCTCCCATTACCTTCCTCTATTAGCTCCTTCCGTGCCCCTGCCACCATTCCCCCCTTCGCTCTTCCTTTGACGTTGTCCCTCCTCGCCGCCTGCATATCCCATATAAATCCCTTCGGCAGCTTTTCTCTTATAGCCCTCCACCCCTTCTCCTCCACCCACGTCTCCATCATTATTATAATGTCCCACCTTCCTATCCTTTTCCAAAATTCCGCGTCCTTTTTTGCGAGCCCCGCTACATTCCACCATACTACCTCCCACTCTTTCCTTTCCGTCTCTCCTCTCTTTGCCATCTGCCCATTTTTTTTACTCGCTTCTATCCACCCTTTTTCTGACTCCCTCCTTCTCCTTCCCCCTGCCTCCCCTTCTTCTCTGCCCTTTCCTCTCCCTTTCCCCATTCCCTCCCCTCTATATCCCTTAGCACCTCGTTTTTTTCGTCCCACCTCCACCAGCCTCCCTCTATTAGCACTCTACCATATTTCACCCATACCCTTTTCCCCTTCCTTCTTTCCCCTTCCGCTATTACTTCTATACTTCTCTTCATCCTCCTTTCCCTCCATGTCAAATCATCCTCAATTCTCTCTTTTCTCCCTGCTAGCTTCTTCTTCTCCTCCATCACTCTTCTTTTCGTATCCTTATCCCTTAGTTTCACTACCACCATCTCACCTCCCCCCCCCCTTATCTTTCTTACCGTTTCGATACCTTCCTGTATCCCCATTATCTTGAATAACTCCTCCACTCCCTCTTTTACTGTCCTTCCTTTGTCCTCCAACCCCCTTATCACTATGTTCCTCCTTCTCTCCTCTCTTTCTTTCTCCTCCATCTTCCACTCCAGCTCCCTAAATCTTTTTTCCATCTCCTCTACCTGCCCTTTCCTACCTACTGCCCCACCCTCCTCCTCTCTTAATTCTAGCTTTTCTAACCTCTCCTCTAATTGCCGCCCTCCCCTCCCTCCTTCTCTCTCTATCTTTTCCATTCTCTTCTCTAGCCCTCTCAAATCCTCTTTTATTTCCTCCTTTTCTTTCTCCCATCTTTCCCCCATCCTCTTCATCTCATCTTTTAGCCCTTCTATCTCCCCTTTAAACCACTCTCTCTGCCCTTTTTCCCTTTCCTTCGCCTCTTCCCTACCTTCTGCTATCTTTTCCATCATATGTCTCAGCATCTCTTTTATGTCCCCATCTTGTCCTCCTTTTTCCGTTGGCGATCTCGCTACCTTCTTACTTACTTTGTACGCCTTTTCCTTTTCCTCCTCTAGCCCTATCTCCTCCTCCTGCCTCTCTCTTTTTCTTCTCAACAGTTCTTCTATTCCCCCCGTGCTATTTCTTCTTTCTAGCTTAAATCTTTCTGCACTCGTCGGCCTTCCTTTCTTCTTTACCTCCTCTCCCCTCTCATCCACCTCTTTCACTTCGTTTCCCATTCCTTGCTATCCTTCCTTATTCCTTTTCTGTTCTTTCTTTCCCCCCTGTGCCTGTCTTCTAGTTCCTCCTTCTACTTCTTCGTCGCCACTCTCTTTCTCCCTTTCCTCTCTCTTCCTTACCTCCTTCCTTCCTGACTTCACCACCCGATGTCGCCAGCTACCTCTTCCTCCTCACGCCTATTTTGCTCGTCTTATCCCGCCTCTCTTCCTAACCTCAAAACTTCTCTTGTCTCCCCTTTCCTTTGTCTCCCCTCTCTCCTATACCTCTCCTTTTCTCCCTTCAACCTTCCTGCTACTCCACCTTTCACCTTCCCTACTTCTTTTCCTCTGCACTCCACTCTCACACACTCTACACTCTTCCACTTCTCGTCACCCAGCCTCTTACACTCCTCACTCAGTCGCACCGGAAACGGAAGTCCTTTTTTTATATTGTATATTTCCTTCTATTTTGGGGGGGATTGTATATTTTCTTCTATTTTTTTGTGATTTCATGTACTTGGCGTAATTTTTTTACTTTTTTGAAGTTTTTTGGGGGGGTACTGTATAACGGGAGTAGTCAATAACGCGAAATCACTAACCCAAGCACAAGTAGATAGGATAATAAAAGATCCTTTGAATTCTCGCAACTTTATAAGCAACTCGACCAAATCGAGAACAACATTTCACTAGAATCACGGAATAGCAATACTAGCATACCGATATGGCACATAGTTTACCCTAGTGCCACTACAATATTAATATTAATTATAGTAGTACTTACAATCGCAATATACCTTATATTGCGCCAAAAAAGAATACAGGGAAGACAAGCGCAAGCAATGTACGCAACCCCTACGAAATTGAAAAGATCAGAACTAAATTAAACTAAGAAACGATTGTAATGTAAAAAATGTAACCGGGAAAAACAAATGTAAACACCGATAACACCGCCTTCTCATAAGGGGGGGAGGATGTTATGTAACGACACATAACCATAACACCTGGTGCAACGGACACCAGCAAGCTCAGCAAGATGCGCAACCAAAAGTAGACCGCATACGTTGCAAGGCCGAGATCGACAGGCGGAGACCAGTAGGCCTCCCCCCGTGATCACCAAACCGCGACCCCAATTATTGTATATAAACCCACAGCCGAATTATCAGCAAGAGTTATTGTAAAAGATCAGTTACGCGATCACAACCGTGATCGCTCGTTGAAGTGTCAGCTCAAATAAACCTTTGTTAAACCTACGGTGAGTTCTAACTCTTTAACCGGCAACGATCCACTACCTCTCGGCTCGACCCGAGAATCCCGTTCCCGGCATCTTCACCCGAACTATCGGAGCCCGGCGAACGATCCGTTCGAGGACAACCGCGCAGTGCAGCCAGATTCTCAGAGAGAATCTCCACACCGGCAAACCTCGCAACAGAAGTACAGGCTCAGAAAAAAAGTTTAAAAAAAGACATTTACTATTTTTTTGTTATTCCGGCCAATTGCATTTTTTTTCAAAACGACGAAACACGTCACTTAGTAAACTAATCCTTCTAGCGTGTCAAAAAAAAATTCAAGTCGTTTGGCCCAATTTTAAAAATTTTATGCGATTTTAAAGAGTGTACGATTATGGCTGTGAGCCACTGTATGTATATTCCGGACTGTAGACAGACGTGGTGTAACGTGTGGGGCAAAGGTCTTTAAACCGTAGGCTGCTAAGTACATAATCATTTGTTTAAAGTTGAAATCGATTGATATCGTCTACGGATTCAAGTACCAATATATCATATTTACGGAGCTTGTGACCATTACTAAAGTTCTATCAAATATTGTAACTCAATGTCTACAAAAGCTCTGCCTTTCTTTCATCTTAGTTCCTCTATCGCTTTATAGTCTGTCATGTTAATACAGATTTAAAAAAATAAAGCAATAGAGTTAACGGGGTGGGCCACGCGAAGGCGTGAAAGAAGGTCTTCACCATCCCAGAGTATGTTCAATGTTAATACAAATCCAAACCATTCACCGAAAAAAAGGAAAAGACAAGAAAAAGAATACCTTATTTTTTAGAAATAAAGTCTTCCACCGAATAATATAATACTGAAAATACTCGAAATCATGCACAAGCCAAAATATACAGCATAAGCCAAAATATACAGCAAAAGCATATGGTGAAAGATACAGAAAGAGCATGAATGAAGATAGAAGCAAAAAGGTAGGGCAGGGACTTGTTAAAAAAAGACAAAGTTTTCAAATATGCTTTAATGTCGATAATTTTGAATAGTTTTTACTTAATGATGCTCCCACACATCTTAATTGCTCGCCGAGCCATATTGTATCTTTATGTATTTTTACCGTTAAAGCTATATATACCATTTCTTTACGATGAGTAGCGCATTCATCTTGAGTAAACCAATTTGGATATTTTTCCTCCACTACACGGGAAATAATCGAAAATAGTTTGTCCAATATCAATGCTTCGCTGCGTAACGCGGGATAATGAACGTCGAAAACTATAGATATAATACGAAAAATAAACGAAAAATGTTGCGTTGGAACGCAAAGGTGTCCAAAATCAACATTATCTGCAACAATATATGCACGAAAAGATATCAGTATTTGCTCGTTGCGACAAAAGCTACTGTTACTATCAATGAATGTGGCATAACATATATCACACCGCGACTTTTCGACACTTTTTTCAGCAATGTACCCAGCAAAATATTCAAGCACGCATGATTCTAAGGAGCACACCGATGTTGATAGTTCATTAATATTAATATCAATATCTACATCTGTACTAATACTATTATCATCGGTGTACTCTTCAATATCATGTAATGCAGCATCAGGTGACAACGTGGCTGATTCACATTGTGATATAGAATCTCCTGGTAATAACGGTGCGTCGTAATCTCGCATGCAATTTCCAGTATCTAAACTATGATCTGAACTTAATAAAATATTTTTTCTGATCGCAAGACGCACCGCTTTTACTGAGGGATTATGGTTGTGAGTGCCACCATGCATCCGCAGAACAGAGAAGAAGTTTTCTATTGGATCCGTGTTAAGTCGCGACGTTAGTAAAAATGTAATACCTTCTTCTCTTAAATCATTCCACAGTTGCAGAGTGGCATTTATAGATTGCCGTAATCCCAAGAAACATGGAGGTGCTTTCAAACCATTAGGAGTCATAGTATACCAATTGTTCCTTTCATTTAATTGTGAAATTAAATTATTTTGAACATTGTCATAAAGTCGCGAAAGAGCACACTTGTTTGGGTTGGGATCACGGGTTGATCTACTATTTAAATTATCAAACAAATCATTTAAGGTTTCGAAGAAACTAGCCGTGTGTTGAACGGTTGTTGTTTGTATGCTACCTGTTAATGAAGCGGTGAACAGAGCAGACGATACCCTTGTGCTGAAAACTTGGAGAGCTAGCTTACATTTCATTTTATCAAAAGAATTTGGCCTTACGTGCTTCTCGGACAATTTGTAAGCTGCTCGAGTATTTTTGTCCTTTTCTAAATTCCACAAAGATATTACATTGGACCACGAAACAATAGATCCGTTAATTAAAAAATCATGTTTCAATAAATTATTTTTAATACTTTTAAATAAATGTAAAAAATCAAACAAAATTAATAAATTTTTTGGCCATTCCGTTGAAAATATGGATGTTGTATAGAGGATCGGTCGTCTGCTATGCTCTGATTACTGCTTCCCTGATTGGAAACAACCGCTCTGACTTTTAAACCTGTTGCATGCAAAGCATCTAAAATTTCATCTAAAAGTGTAGACAAGGCGTCTCTCTTAACTCCTGATTTTGAAACAAAGAAAGCCAGCGGTTGTTTTCAATTAGTGAATAGCCCGCGTAGCATAAAAACAAGAACCTGTGTACCCACCGCTAAATTTCTACCCAAAGATCCCAAGTCTTCGAAACCTTCAATGATTTGTTTAGTTGGATGGAAGTCTAGACATTTTTTGATTGCCATTTCATCAAACAGGAGTACGCAATTACGATCTGCGGCGTCCATATACGCAGCTTTAATTTTGAGCGCGGTAAACAAAGGTTGGCATATGCCAGGCCAGATATCTATTTTCCCGAACCACCGAATAATTGTAACTGGACTCGGAAGATGAAAACCGAAAACTTCGCGCATCTTATTATACAAAGCTGGCGAAGTGTAGTGCATTGTCATGCAAATCTGCTGTTCGCTGCGTGTATAAATTTGTTTCTTCGACTTAAATAATAGTAAACATATAAAAGTTAAAATAAATCCAGAAGCTTTTTTCGCGATCGCTTTCTTCAAGCATGTATCATCTATACTGCCTGAAGAAAGATTAGCTTTTAAACGACTGATTACTCTGCACTTCGCCCGTACTTGCAAGCGAAGAATATTAGATTTATTCTTCTCTTGCTTTAACTGTTTTTCCATTTCCATCAACCGTTCCTCCAAATTATTCCGTTCTTCTGATGATGGACTGGCTTCAATTTCCATACTTATGTCGCTATCGGTATCGTTAAAAACATTCTAGGTACGGCATCTTTCCGCAATTGCCCGGACACGTAAAAACTACGTTTCAAAAACTGCCGGCTACATATAAACCTTTTCCTTAATTCCGCGTTAGTCTTTTCCACCCAATCATCTAAGCCACAGTTAACTAGCCACGTTATGCATCTATCATTGTCATTTACCGGGAATGAATGAAATGTAGTACCGTCAGTTACATTACGGTTTACTAAATCGCAGTTGGGATATACACATTTTTTATAATGTGTTTTACGAGTCTGATGCTCCATTACTAATATATATACAAATGAATGAATGAAGAAGGGAAGCAAATGATACAGCTACAGCGTAGAGAAGTTTTACTTAACTTACTTTGTTTGTGCGCGAACGTGACGCTTCGAGCGTTCGCGATTTAGGTTTAGAATTAATCTTAGTCTTAAAGTATAAAGTAGTAGATAAGTATAACCGTTAAGTTTAAACTAAGGTCACAAACACTCTGTATTTACAAGACGTTGCACAATAGAATACAAGTTGTCCACTTAAATTATCCCGCACAATAACGAACTTAATTAATTATGTCTTATGGTTTATTAAACTATGACGCGAAAGTATGCGACAAGTAGAACGCGAACTGAGCCGTTCGAAATAGAAGATTACTGGAGAGTTCCAGAGACGCGCAAGTACGCTGAAGGAGAAACTTGTCGTTGCAACGGTTCGAAGAATAAGAGAGCGATCGCGATGATGGATCGGGCCGTTTCGCCGAATTCTGTGACGTCAGCACCCCACCTAACAGCTGCTCGTCCTGAGCAGGACGAAGAGTACCGCGGTAGAACAAAGCAGTTCGTGCGAGGAAGTGAGAGCGCTGCCTAATTAAGTGAGGTGCGCGTCAACAGATGGCCCGACCGATATCATCATCGCGATCGTGCACGTCGCGATTTGGTCGCGTTGGCCGCTTTTAAAGTACGCGCGGTTTCGGCCACGAATCTGCGTCAGCTTGGCCTGTGGCGGTTTGGGCCAATCCCAAACATACTTGGATATTGTTCGATACACAAACAAGACTGCTCCGCGTACAAATCTTCAAGACGGCTTGTAGGAAACTGACTTTGTTTTGACTGATGATCGTTGAACGGTGTCGCCCATAACCGCCCACCGAACAAAAGAAACGCGTTGCAAGGAAACAAACAAACAAACGTTCCTTTCTGGAGATTCATTTTCGCGATATCGGCAATCGAAATTCAGGGAGATCCGATTTCTGGGGCGCGGTGTTTAAACTTTAAATCCCAGTCAGCCAGGTCAGCTGAGCGCGCGGCCGCACGTGCGCGCGAACCACCGCCGTGGAATTCAACATATTCTTACACTGCTTTAAATCATTCTTCACACAGTAAAACCACACAATTATTTTACTATCATTGTTTCACACATATTTATTATGCAATAATATCACAGTGGCCTAACATTTAATCAGAGCCGGATTTACCTTTCAGGGGCCCTAGGCTGAATATTTGGTGGGATGTCGATTAAATGTAAAAATAAAATGACGCTAATTTGATTTTTTTATCATAATACTCGTATAATCTAAATAAGAATTTAATTTCAAAATTAACATTGAATATCGAAACTAAACATAACATTAACATAAATAAACATTAAAGATACAAGTTAATACAGATGATATAAAAAAATGCTAATTTTTCTAGAAAATATTTGAAATGAGGGGCCCCCAGCTAAACGGGGCCCTAGATTTGAGCCTTGTTAGCCTAAGGGTAAATCCAGCACTGCATTTAATCATAGTAGAAAAAATATTTTATCATGTTATTTCATACAGTCGAACCTCAATAACTCGAATCTCAAGGGAAGGGAAAAAATCTTCGAATTATAGAGGTTTCGGCTTATCAAGTTTTCGAGTAACAGAGGTTCAACAAACGAAAATTCGACTTATAGAGGCTTTGGGCGACTGTTAATTTTTCAACTTGTGAAGCTATAAAGCAAGACAAATTCAAGTTTTAAAGGTCAATTGTTTATTATATACCTATCAAGAGACACGGTAGTGTCTCGCGCCATGTATATATATATATGTTGCGAACACCCCTTGGATGGAAATCCAAGGCACACTGGTGCTCGCGAGCGGGACAAGAGGACAGCGAGAAGAAGGCGATCGCCTGTCAAGCTGTCACTCGAAAGCCAGCCGCCATTGCTAGCAGACGCCTCGATATTGTACTCCGCCTGACTGATTGTATTCGTTACCCGCTGTTAATGTTCTGTTATCGTTGCCGTTCAGTAAATACGCATTATGCCCAACCAAAATCGTAACATTGGTGTCAGAAGTGGAATGCCCGCCCGGAGCGGCATGCCCACTCGCGCTTCCGCGGTTTCCGCGGCCCCTGCGGACCTTCCTTCCGGAGCATCGGGCGACCCGTCCCTGCGGGAGCTTTTCACCAGCCTCCAGCTCAACATCGCGGGACAGATGCGGGAACTGCGAAGGGTCAACGAGGCCCGCTGGCAGCGGGAGGACCGTCTCAGGGAGGAAAAGGAAGCCGCCGTCCGAAGAACGCAGGCGGCCCTCGAGGCCCGGTTGACGGGAGTGGAAGATCGCATCCAGGTCGTACTCTCCTTGTTGCAGGGTACCCGCGGCTCGGTTGACAGCGGCGCGAGTCCACGGGTTGGGGGGACAGTCGCGGTTGTAAATAATGATGCACATAGCGATGTAAATAGTGATGTAAATAATGGTGTAAATAGTGTTACCCGACGCATGTCTCCGCCCCCGTCGTTGCGCCCGCCGCTGCCCTCCTTACGGAGCCGCGCGTACTCCGTTTGGGGTACGCCGTGAAACCGACAGTTTTTGATGGAGAAACGTCCTGGGAGGAGTACAAAGTGCAGTTTGAGACTATCGCGTGTGCTAACGGGTGGGATGACGAAAGGAAGGCTACGGTCTTGATTGCTTCCCTCGGGGGGCCGGCGCGAAGCGTCCTCACGACGCTCTCCGCCGCTCAGCGCGAGGGATACGCGGATTTGGTTTCGGCGCTAGAATTCCGCTACGGGGCGAAGAACTTGTCTAATCTGAACTACGTGCTCTTCCAGAGCCATAGGCAGCAGCGGGGTGAGAGCATCTCCTCGCTTGCCACCAAAATTGAACGTTTAGCGCAGTCCGCATTCGCCGACTGCCCCGCGGAAGTCCGCGACAAACTTGCCGCGTCCCAGTTCGTAACAGCGTTGTCCAGCTCGGTTATGCAGCGAGAACTGCAACTCGGCGGGTACACGTCTCTAAGAGCCGCCGTGACCAGAGCTCTGGAGATAGAGGCCGTTGAGGCGATATCTCGCGGCCCCGCGGACGAGTCGCGGGAACGGTACACGCAAGACCGCGAGGCTGAATTCTCCAACACTTTTGAAAGGTTCCCGGCGAAGCGACATGGATTCCAGGATCCCGAGGGAACGAACGGCGACACGAAGAAAACCTGCTGGCGGTGTGGAGGGACGGGACATCTCCAGAGGAACTGCTTCGGATCGAGGAATTGAGAGGAACGGCTCCAAAAGTGAAGAGAGGCCGTTGGAAACGGTGGGACCCGGGCTCGTTCGTTTTGGGGGAAGCACCGGTCGACCACACCTGGAACCGGGCTAGCGCTGCCGTGTGAGCGCGCGGATCTGCTGCAACGAGGAGGCGCCCGTGGTGCGCAGAGTTGCACAGCTGTGACGAAGGGAGTTCGAGGGCGAATATCGTCACAGCATGACTGAGTACGAAGTTGCGACGGAGGGAGTTCGAGGGCGAATACCGTCGAGAGATCCACGACGCGTTGCGACGGAGGGAGTTCGAGGGCGAATACCGTCGCAGAGCTGGCGAGGCCCCCGCTCACGAGAGGGAGCCCAGGGTGACCAGAACGTTGAACACCTCGAGCATTTGTCCGAAGACGAAGCCCTGGAGGAGAACGAGTGTGGTTGTCCCAACCACGAAGAGGAAAAGGAAACGTGCCCAGGAGGAGTGAAGACGTCGCAGGACTTTCACTGGACTCAAGGAAGAAGATTAGATTAAGCTAATCCGGTGGACTGGGCTGCGGAGGTTGCCTTCGCAGCCCGGCCCCCGCTCTTGAGTCTGTTTCAGGGAGCACGATACCTCACGACGAGGGACAAGGTGTCGGGGGACTGCCGCCGCGGCCTGGCTACGCGCTCCCGAATTCCCCGAATGTGCCATAATAGCGTGTCAGTCCGCAGCGGGGTGCGGACATACGTGAAAGCGCCCCGCTAGCCCCCTGGAGGAGACCCTACGAGCCCCCGGAGCGGCCGGAATGGAGGTTCTCGCGGGGTACCCAGGAGAAAGTAGGAGAGGAGGGTGGACAGCAGGAGGGAAATGGCATCTCCAACCACCAGGCGGACAAGCGTTGCTTGGATCGGCTGGAGGGGGTGTCGCGAAGACGGGAGCGCTGGCAGGACGCACAGGACGGTTCCCTGGTTCAGCACCTGAGGCCAAGAAGAGGAATGGGGCCATCGAGCAGGAAAGAAGAGAGAAGACAGCCAGGGTTGACGAGACGGGTGGCTGGACTGGGGGTCGGGCCGCTTGCATGCTTGCGACTAGCTGCGACCCTCTGCTTGCGCGTTCGGCCCTCCTTCTTAGTTTTCCGGCTCGTGCGGCCCCAACGGGTTGTCTTCGGTTCCTGACTAATGTGGGCAACGTTTTCTTCGCAAGGGAACTTCGAAGAGCGAAGGGCCACTCAGGACTGCTGGAAGGACGTCGAGGACGAACCAGGATGCAGTCGAGGACGAATCAGGTTGCCGTCGAGGGCGAACCAGGTTGCCGTCGAGGGCGAACCAGGTTGCAGCGCCGGAGCGACCAGACCGTTGCGGGGCGTTGGACGGAGCGGAGCCGCCCAGGGACGTTCCGGAGCGGCGCGGGATTCCGCCGTTGGAGCCCCGGAGGATCCGCCGTCGAGGGATCCCGAGGAAACGCAAGGAGCTGTCGCGTGCGATACGCGAGGAGCTGTTGCGTGTGTGGACACAAGGAGCTGCTGCGCGCGAGACGCAAGGAGCTGTTGCGTGCGAAACGCAAGGAGCCGTTGCGCGCGACCCAGCCTGCAGCAGGACGACGGGGGACAGCCGCAGAAGCAGCGGTGACAACGGACGAGGACCGAGGATTCCACGTGCCCACGCCTTGCCCAGGATTTCGGAGTGGTTTTTCCCTGGGCGGGAAGGCGAATGCCGAGGCGCCGGTCGGAAGGGGCCACGCGGCGACCTTTCCACCCTTCCGGACCGGGGTACGGCTGCGGGTGTTGAAGGGACTGCAGCGGCCGGGACGACCGCTTCTCCGGAGGGGGGAGCAGTGTTGCGAACACCCCTTGGATGGAAATCCAAGGCACACTGGTGCTCGCGAGCGGGACAAGAGGACAGCGAGAAGAAGGCGATCGCCTGTCAAGCTGTCACTCGAAAGCCAGCCGCCATTGCTAGCAGACGCCTCGATATTGTACTCCGCCTGACTGATTGTATTCGTTACCCGCTGTTAATGTTCTGTTATCGTTGCCGTTCAGTAAATACGCATTATGCCCAACCAAAATCGTAACAATATATATATATATGCGCAGCGCAAGACACGGAGTGGCTATTATAACGCGACGACTCGCTATCCAGGACCCTGAGATTTCCGAATCTCAATAACGGCTGATTCGATGAGGTTTTGAATGGTCTTAATGGATAGCTTGGGTTTGATTTACATAAGAAGAGTGTCTTCGTTTTGTTCCTACGGGCCTTATGAGCTGAGATATTTCGATGTAAAGTTGGAATTTGCTGATTTTTATGTTCTTAAAATTCAGCATCGTCATAGTCATCGTCCTACACTTCTAGGCAAGAGGGGAGTATGAAAGGGTGAGGAAATGTCTCTCAGGCACGTTGTTCATTGGATGCGGGCATCGGCCAATCGCGTAACAAATTGTTGTCACGTGACAGCTAGGCAGAGATATTATAATATAACCTACCAAGTGCTAAGTGTCAATATAACCTACCAAGTGCTAACCCAGTAAACAAACTGACCGCAGTATGCCAGCAGATTGATGTCAGATTCGAGCAGATTCTGACGTCACATTCGGGTCCTACTATGTCCGCATTTGACTATGGTTCTGCGGTCAGAGCCTGACATCAGGATCTGACTGCAGATTGATGTCAGATTTCGATCAGATCTTGCTGCCGTGCCTGACCGCAGATTGAGAGCAGAAATCGAGCAGATCCTGCGCAGCGCGATCTGACGGCAGATTGGCGGCAGATACCGAACAGATCCTGACGTCAGATTCAGTGCCTACTATGTCCGCATTAAACTATGGTTCTGCGGTCAGAGCCTGACATCAGGATCTGACAGCAGACTGATGTCAGATTTCGATCAGATCTTGCTGAGTATAGATTTAAAAACAGTGCGAAAGTCTGAAGCGTAAATAATATATAGAACACGTTTATAAGACCGACTTGAAAGATCTGATTCCTACCATATTTTATAGAAAAAAGAAAACTTGGAAAACCATGTATTTAGACGGGTATTATAACATATTTAATATTTTACTTAGCAGGTTGTTAGTCAATTGAATGCCAGGGAGACTCAAAGTAATGATTTAAACTTTTAAAGACAGTTCTTCCAAATATAAAAGAATTAATGATTACTACTATTCGTTCAGTCATCTTAGGGCGGTATTATTCTCAATCGTTTTTTAGTTTTTAGCATGCGGCATCCTCTACTAGTCTAGTAGAATCGTAAAGGATGCCGGATGCTTAAGACGATCTTACAGTCTTAAGCAACGACTGATAATACCGCCCTTAGAGACGGGTATACCAAATATAGGCCGTGTTCCAATTCACGCATACTGCGCATAGACTGCATAGGATATGTCACGTACCCTATGCACTTCATGCGCATTATGCTGCATTATGCGTGAATCGGAACACGGCCATATACTCCGCAGTGAAATGCCGCCAAATTCGAGTGGTACTCGAGAGCCCTGAATGATCGAGCCCTCGGACACTTATTCCCGCCATGGTGCTATTTCGCAAGCGAGAAGCGCTCGCCCGATCGCCGCCTACCGGCGTGGCGTCATGAACTATGTCAGCAGAATCTGCCCAATTCCTGCCGCCTATTTGCCGTCAGATCGCGCTGCGCAGAGTCTGCTCGATTCCTGCCATTAAATTGGATTAGCAGATTCTCCGCAGTGTCTGCCACCAAACTGCTCGCAGGCTATGTCAACAGAATCTGCTCGATTTCTGCTGCCTATCTGCCGTCAGATCGCACTGCGCAGGGTCTGCTCGATTCCTGCCATTAAACTGTATCAGCAGACCCTGCCGCCAATCTGCTCACAGGTTAAGGCAGCACAATCTGTCGGCTCACTGTTGTCAGTCTGCTTTCATCATCGAATATAACAAATCCTGCATCAAATATGTAGTCTTTCTGCCACAAACATTTGTACTCTGGCGCTGAGCAAAATCTGCAAAATCGGACGTGGCTGACTGGGAAGTGTCAAATAAAGTAAATTGTCCGATTTTTGAAATGTCACGAGTTTTTACACTAATAGGAGACTGAATTATTGTCTCAATTAACAAGGTAAGTCGCCAAAATTTTTCAAATAGATTTCTTATGTAGAGTCGCAGACTTGGAAGTTGTCCGGAGATGGTCCGACTGAGAAGCATCTCCTTTCGCACAAGTTTCTGGAAATTTGTACCATGCATGTACAAAATAATATATATATTGTAGTAATTTAAATTGCCAGATATTTGTATTTGTATATCAGCAATTTAGAGTTTTTATGTAAAGCTTATTATATTATATTATATTATAGAAATAAAGGGGACGCACAGGACTTCGATAAAAATGAAGGGTATGCACAGGCTTGGATAATAGAATTGAAGGGAACGCACAGGTTTGGATGGATAGAAATGAAGGGAATGCACAGGCTTGGAGGTTGTCCAGACAAGATTAGATACAATATATCTAGACTAACGAGATCCGTCTGTACAACCGTCTTCTATATCTAGACTAACGAGATCCGTCTGTACAACCGTCTTCTATATCTAGACTAACGAGATCCGTCTGTACAACCGTCTTCTATATCTAGACTAACGAGATCCGTCTGTACAACCGTCTTCTATATCTAGACTAACGAGATCCGTCTGTACAACCGTCTTCTATATCTAGACTAACGAGATCCGTCTGTACAACCGTCTTCTATATCTAGACTAACGAGATCTCTCGTTATACAACCGTCTTCTATATCTAGACTAACGAGATCCGTCTGTACAACCGCCTTCTATATCTAGACTAACGAGATCCGTCTGCACAACCGTCTTCTATATCTAGACTAACGAGATCCGTCTGTACAACCGCCTTCTATATCTAGACTAACGAGATCCGTCTGTACAACCGTCTTCTATATCTAGACTAACGAGATCCGTCTGTACAACCGTCTTCTATATCTAGGCTAACGAGATCCGTCGTTGTACAACCGTCTTCTTTATCTAGACTAACGAGATCCGTCTGTACAACCGTTTTCTATATCTAGACTAACGAGGTACGTCGTTGGACAAACGTCTTCAATATCTAGACTAACGAGATCCGTCTGTACAACCGTCTTCTATATCTAGACTAACGAGATCCGTCTGTACAACCGTCTTCTATATCTAGACTAACGAGATCCGTCTGTACAACCGTCTTCTATATCTAGACTAACGAGATCCGTCTGTACAACCGTCTTCTATATCTAGACTAACGAGATCCGTCTGTACAACCGTCTTCTATATCTAGACTAACGAGATCCGTCTGTACAACCGTCTTCTATATCTAGACTAACGAGATCTCTCGTTATACAACCGTCTTCTATATCTAGACTAACGGGATCCGTCTGTACAACCGTCTTCTATATCTAGACTAACGGGATACGTCGTTGGACAAACGTCTTCTATATCTAGACTAACGAGATCCGTCTGTACAACCGTCTTCTATATCTAGACTAACGAGATCCGTCTGTACAACCGTCTTCTATATCTAGACTAACGAGATCCGTCTGTACAACCGTCTTCTATATCTAGACTAACGAGATCTGTCTGTACAACCGTCTTCTATATCTAGACTAACGAGATCCGTCTGTACAACCGTCTTCTATATCTAGACTAACGAGATCCGTCTGTACAACCGTCTTCTATATCTAGACTAACGAGATCCGTCTGTACAACCGTCTTCTATATCTAGACTAACGAGATCTCTCGTTATACAACCGTCTTCTATATCTAGACTAACGAGATCCGTCTGTACAACCGTCTTCTATATCTAGACTAACGAGATCTCTCGTTATACAACCGTCTTCTATATCTAGACTAACGAGATCCGTCTGTACAACCGTCTTCTATATCTAGACTAACGAGATCTCTCGTTATACAACCGTCTTCTATATCTAGACTAACGAGATCCGTCTGTACAACCGTCTTCTATATCTAGACTAACGAGATCCATCTGTACAACCGTCTTCTATATCTAGACTAAGGAGATCCGTCTGTACAACCGTCATCTATATCTAGACTAACGAGACCCGTCTGTACAACCGTCTTCTATATCTAGACTAACGAGATCCGTCTGTACAACCGTCTTCTATATCTAGACTAACGAGATCTCTCGTTATACAACCGTCTTCTATATCTAGACTAACGGGATACGTCGTTGGACAAACGTCTTCTATATCTAGACTAACGAGATCCGTCTGTACAACCGTCTTCTATATCTAGACTAACGAGATCCGTCTGTACAACCGTCTTCTATATCTAGACTAACGATATCTCTCGTTATACAACCGTCTTCTATATCTAGACTAACGGGATCCGTCTGTACAACCGTCTTCTATATCTAGACTAACGAGATCTCTCGTTATACAACCGTCTTCTATATCTAGACTAACGAGATCCGTCTGTACAACCGTCTTCTATATCTAGACTAACGAGATCCATCTGTACAACCGTCTTCTATATCTAGACTAAGGAGATCCGTCTGTACAACCGTCATCTATATCTAGACTAACGAGACCCGTCTGTACAACCGTCTTCTATATCTAGACTAACGAGATCCGTCTGTACAACCGTCTTCTATATCTAGACTAACGAGATCCGGCTGTACAACCGTCTTCTATATCTAGACTAACGAGATCCGTCTGTACAACCGTCTTCTATATCTAGACTAACGAGATCTCTCGTTATACAACCGTCTTCTATATCTAGACTAACGAGATCCGTCTGTACAACCGTCTTCTATATCTAGACTAACGAGATCCGTCTGTACAACCGTTTTCTATATCTAGACTAACGAGGTACGTCGTTGGACAAACGTCTTCAATATCTAGACTAACGAGATCCGTCTGTACAACCGTCTTCTATATCTAGACTAACGGGATCCGTCTGTACAACCGTCTTCTATATCTAGACTAACGAGATCCGTCTGTACAACCGTCTTCTATATCTAGACTAATGAGATCCGTCTGTACAACCGTCTTCTATATCTAGACTAACGAGACCCGTCTGTACAACCGTCTTCTCTATCTAGACTCACGAGACCCGTCTGTACAACCTTCTTCTATATCTAGACTAACGAGATCCGTCTGTACAACCGTCTTCTATATCTAGACTAAAGAGATCCGTCGGTACAACCGTCTTCTATATCTAGACTAACGAGATCCGTCTGTACAACCGTCTTCTATATCTAGACTAACGAGATCTCTCGTTATACAACCGTCTTCTATATCTAGACTAACGAGATCCGTCTGTACAACCGTCTTCTATATCTAGACTAACGAGATCCGTCTGTACAACCGTCTTCTATATCTAGACTAACGAGATCCGTCTGTACAACCGTCTTCTATATCTAGACTAACGAGATCCGTCTGTACAACCGTCTTCAATATCTAGACTAACGAGATCCATCTGTACAAACGTCTTCTATATCTAGACTAATGAGATCCGTCTGTACAACCGTCATCTATATCTAGACTAACGAGACCCGTCTGTACAACCGTCTTCTATATCTAGACTAACGGGATACGTCGTTGGACAAACGTCTTCTATATCTAGACTAACGAGATCCGTCTGTACAACCGTCTTCTATATCTAGACTAACGAGATCCGTCTGTACAACCGTCTTCTATATCTAGACTAACGAGATCCGTCTGTACAACCGTCTTCTATATCTAGACTAACGAGATCCGTCTGTACAACCGTCTTCTATATCTAGACTAACGAGATCCGTCTGTACAACCGTCTTCTATATCTAGACTAACGAGATCTCTCGTTATACAACCGTCTTCTATATCTAGACTAACGGGATACGTCGTTGGACAAACGTCTTCTATATCTAGACTAACGAGATCCGTCTGTACAACCGTCTTCTATATCTAGACTAACGAGATCCGTCTGTACAACCGTCTTCTATATCTAGACTAACGAGATCCGTCTGTACAACCGTCTTCTATATCTAGACTAACGAGATCCGTCTGTACAACCGCCTTCTATATCTAGACTAACGAGATCCGTCTGCACAACCGTCTTCTATATCTAGACTAACGAGATCCGTCTGTACAACCGTCTTCTATATCTAGACTAACGATATCTCTCGTTATACAACCGTCTTCTATATCTAGACTAACGGGATCCGTCTGTACAACCGTCTTCTATATCTAGACTAACGAGATCTCTCGTTATACAACCGTCTTCTATATCTAGACTAACGAGATCCGTCTGTACAACCGTCTTCTATATCTAGACTAACGAGATCCATCTGTACAACCGTCTTCTATATCTAGACTAAGGAGATCCGTCTGTACAACCGTCTTCTATATCTAGACTAACGAGATCCGTCTGTACAACCGTCTTCTATATCTAGACTAACGAGATCTCTCGTTATACAACCGTCTTCTATATCTAGACTAACGAGATCCGTCTGTACAACCGTCTTCTATATCTAGACTAACGAGATCCGTCTGTACAACCGTTTTCTATATCTAGACTAA
This sequence comes from Andrena bicolor, assembly GCA_960531205.1. Taxonomy (NCBI): domain Eukaryota; kingdom Metazoa; phylum Arthropoda; class Insecta; order Hymenoptera; family Andrenidae; genus Andrena; species Andrena bicolor. The sequence continues at coordinate 719,703 of CAUIJW010000231.1, read as the reverse complement.
CGAGGTACGTCGTTGGACAAACGTCTTCAATATCTAGACTAACGAGATCCGTCTGTACAACCGTCTTCTATATCTAGACTAACGGGATCCGTCTGTACAACCGTCTTCTATATCTAGACTAACGAGATCCGTCTGTACAACCGTCTTCTATATCTAGACTAACGAGATCCGTCTGTACAACCGTCTTCTATATCTAGACTAACGAGATCCGTCTGTACAACCGTCTTCTATATCTAGACTAACGAGATCTCTCGTTATACAACCGTCTTCTATATCTAGACTAACGGGATCCGTCTGTACAACCGTCTTCTATATCTAGACTAACGGGATACGTCGTTGGACAAACGTCTTCTATATCTAGACTAACGAGATCCGTCTGTACAACCGTCTTCTATATCTAGACTAACGAGATCCGTCTGTACAACCGTCTTCTATATCTAGACTAACGAGATCCGTCTGTACAACCGTCTTCTATATCTAGACTAACGAGATCCGTCTGTACAACCGTCTTCTATATCTAGACTAACGAGATCCGTCTGTACAACCGTCTTCTATATCTAGACTAACGAGATCTCTCGTTATACAACCGTCTTCTATATCTAGACTAACGAGATCCGTCTGTACAACCGTCTTCTATATCTAGACTAACGAGATCCGTCTGTACAACCGTTTTCTATATCTAGACTAACGAGGTACGTCGTTGGACAAACGTCTTCAATATCTAGACTAACGAGATCCGTCTGTACAACCGTCTTCTATATCTAGACTAACGGGATCCGTCTGTACAACCGTCTTCTATATCTAGACTAACGAGATCCGTCTGTACAACCGTCTTCTATATCTAGACTAACGAGATCCGTCTGTACAACCGTCTTCTATATCTAGACTAACGAGATCCGTCTGTACAACCGTCTTCTATATCTAGACTAACGAGATCCGTCTGTACAACCGTCTTCTATATCTAGACTAACGAGATCCGTCTGTACAACCGTCTTCTATATCTAGACTAACGAGATCCGTCTGTACAACCGTCATCTATATCTAGACTAACGAGATCCGTCTGTACAACCGTCTTCTATATCTAGACTAACGAGATCCGTCTGTACAACCGTCTTCTATATCTAGACTAACGAGATCTCTCGTTATACAACCGTCTTCTATATCTAGACTAACGAGATCCGTCTGTACAACCGCCTTCTATATCTAGACTAACGAGATCCGTCTGCACAACCGTCTTCTATATCTAGACTAACGAGATCCGTCTGTACAACCGTCTTCTATATCTAGACTAACGATATCTCTCGTTATACAACCGTCTTCTATATCTAGACTAACGGGATCCGTCTGTACAACCGTCTTCTATATCTAGACTAACGAGATCTCTCGTTATACAACCGTCTTCTATATCTAGACTAACGAGATCCGTCTGTACAACCGTCTTCTATATCTAGACTAACGAGATCCATCTGTACAACCGTCTTCTATATCTAGACTAAGGAGATCCGTCTGTACAACCGTCTTCTATATCTAGACTAACGAGATCCGTCTGTACAACCGTCTTCTATATCTAGACTAACGAGATCTCTCGTTATACAACCGTCTTCTATATCTAGACTAACGAGATCCGTCTGTACAACCGTCCTCTATATCTAGACTAACGAGATCCGTCTGTACAACCGTTTTCTATATCTAGACTAACGAGGTACGTCGTTGGACAAACGTCTTCAATATCTAGACTAACGAGATCCGTCTGTACAACCGTCTTCTATATCTAGACTAACGGGATCCGTCTGTACAACCGTCTTCTATATCTAGACTAACGAGATCCGTCTGTACAACCGTCTTCTATATCTAGACTAACGAGATCCGTCTGTACAACCGTCTTCTATATCTAGACTAACGAGATCCGTCTGTACAACCGTCTTCTATATCTAGACTAACGAGATCTCTCGTTATACAACCGTCTTCTATATCTAGACTAACGGGATCCGTCTGTACAACCGTCTTCTATATCTAGACTAACGGGATACGTCGTTGGACAAACGTCTTCTATATCTAGACTAACGAGATCCGTCTGTACAACCGTCTTCTATATCTAGACTAACGAGATCCGTCTGTACAACCGTCTTCTATATCTAGACTAACGAGATCCGTCTGTACAACCGTCTTCTATATCTAGACTAACGAGATCCGTCTGTACAACCGTCTTCTATATCTAGACTAACGAGATCCGTCTGTACAACCGTCTTCTATATCTAGACTAACGAGATCTCTCGTTATACAACCGTCTTCTATATCTAGACTAACGAGATCCGTCTGTACAACCGTCTTCTATATCTAGACTAACGAGATCTCTCGTTATACAACCGTCTTCTATATCTAGACTAACGAGATCCGTCTGTACAACCGTCTTCTATATCTAGACTAACGAGATCTCTCGTTATACAACCGTCTTCTATATCTAGACTAACGAGATCCGTCTGTACAACCGTCTTCTATATCTAGACTAACGAGATCCGTCTGAACAACCGTCTTCTATATCTAGACTAACGAGATCCGTCTGTACAACCGTCTTCTATATCTAGACTAACGAGATCCGACTGTACAACCGTCTTCTATATCTAGACTAACGAGATCCGTCTGTACAACCGTCTTCTATATCTAGACTAACGAGATCCGTCTGTACAACCGTCTTCTATATCTAGACTAACGAGATCCGTCTGTACAACCGTCTTCTATATCTAGACTAACGAGATCTCTCGTTATACAACCGTCTTCTATATCTAGACTAACGAGATCCGTCTGTACAACCGTCTTCTATATCTAGACTAACGAGATCTCTCGTTATACAACCGTCTTCTATATCTAGACTAACGAGATCCGTCTGTACAACCGTCTTCTATATCTAGACTAACGAGATCTCTCGTTATACAACCGTCTTCTATATCTAGACTAACGAGATCCGTCTGTACAACCGTCTTCTATATCTAGACTAACGAGATCCATCTGTACAACCGTCTTCTATATCTAGACTAAGGAGATCCGTCTGTACAACCGTCATCTATATCTAGACTAACGAGACCCGTCTGTACAACCGTCTTCTATATCTAGACTAACGAGATCCGTCTGTACAACCGTCTTCTATATCTAGACTAACGAGATCCGTCTGTACAACCGTCTTCTATATCTAGACTAACGAGATCCGTCTGTACAACCGTTTTCTATATCTAGACTAACGAGGTACGTCGTTGGACAAACGTCTTCAATATCTAGACTAACGAGATCCGTCTGTACAAGCGTCTTCTATATCTAGACTAACGGGATCCGTCTGTACAACCGTCTTCTATATCTAGACTAACGAGATCCGTCTGAACAACCGTCTTCTATATCTAGACTAACGAGATCCGTCTGTACAACCGTCTTCTATATCTAGACTAACGAGATCCGTCTGTACAACCGTCTTCTATATCTAGACTAACGAGATCCGTCTGTACAACCGTCTTCTATATCTAGACTAACGAGATCCGTCTGTACAACCGTCTTCTATATCTAGACTAACGAGATCCGTCTGTACAACCGTCTTCTATATCTAGACTAACGAGATCTCTCGTTATACAACCGTCTTCTATATCTAGACTAACGGGATACGTCGTTGGACAAACGTCTTCTATATCTAGACCAACGAGATCCGCCTGTACAACCGTCTTCTATATCTAGACTCACGAGATCCGTCTGTACAACCGTCTTCTATATCTAGACTAACGAGACCCGTCTGTACAACCGTCTTCTATATCTAGACTAACGAGATCCGTCTGTACAACCGTCTTCAATATCTAGACTAACGAGATCCATCTGTACAAACGTCTTCTATATCTAGACTAATGAGATCCGTCTGTACAACCGTCATCTATATCTAGACTAACGAGACCCGTCTGTACAACCGTCTTCTATATCTAGACTAACGGGATACGTCGTTGGACAAACGTCTTCTATATCTAGACTAACGAGATCCGTCTGTACAACCGTCTTCTATATCTAGACTAACGAGATCCGTCTGTACAACCGTCTTCTATATCTAGACTAACGAGATCCGTCTGTACAACCGTCTTCTATATCTAGACTAACGAGATCCGTCTGTACAACCGTCTTCTATATCTAGACTAACGAGATCCGTCTGTACAACCGTCTTCTATATCTAGACTAACGAGATCTCTCGTTATACAACCGTCTTCTATATCTAGACTAACGGGATACGTCGTTGGACAAACGTCTTCTATATCTAGACTAACGAGATCCGTCTGTACAACCGTCTTCTATATCTAGACTAACGAGATCCGTCTGTACAACCGTCTTCTATATCTAGACTAACGAGATCCGTCTGTACAACCGTCTTCTATATCTAGACTAACGAGATCTCTCGTTATACAACCGTCTTCTATATCTAGACTAACGAGATCCGTCTGTACAACCGCCTTCTATATCTAGACTAACGAGATCCGTCTGCACAACCGTCTTCTATATCTAGACTAACGAGATCCGTCTGTACAACCGTCTTCTATATCTAGACTAACGATATCTCTCGTTATACAACCGTCTTCTATATCTAGACTAACGATATCTCTCGTTATACAACCGTCTTCTATATCTAGACTAACGGGATCCGTCTGTACAACCGTCTTCTATATCTAGACTAACGAGATCTCTCGTTATACAACCGTCTTCTATATCTAGACTAACGAGATCCGTCTGTACAACCGTCTTCTATATCTAGACTAACGAGATCCATCTGTACAACCGTCTTCTATATCTAGACTAAGGAGATCCGTCTGTACAACCGTCTTCTATATCTAGACTAACGAGATCCGTCTGTACAACCGTCTTCTATATCTAGACTAACGAGATCTCTCGTTATACAACCGTCTTCTATATCTAGACTAACGAGATCCGTCTGTACAACCGTCTTCTATATCTAGACTAACGAGATCCGTCTGTACAACCGTTTTCTATATCTAGACTAAAGAGGTACGTCGTTGGACAAACGTCTTCTATATCTAGACTAACGAGATCCGTCTGTACAACCGTCTTCTATATCTAGACTAACGAGATCCGTCTGTACAACCGTCTTCTATATCTAGACTAACGAGATCCGTCTGTACAACCGTCTTCTATATCTAGACTAACGAGATCCGTCTGTACAACCGTCATCTATATCTAGACTAACGAGATCCGTCTGTACAACCGTCTTCTATATCTAGACTAACGAGATCCGTCTGTACAACCGTCTTCTATATCTAGACTAACGAGATCTCTCGTTATACAACCGTCTTCTATATCTAGACTAACGAGATCCGTCTGTACAACCGCCTTCTATATCTAGACTAACGAGATCCGTCTGCACAACCGTCTTCTATATCTAGACTAACGAGATCCGTCTGTACAACCGTCTTCTATATCTAGACTAACGATATCTCTCGTTATACAACCGTCTTCTATATCTAGACTAACGGGATCCGTCTGTACAACCGTCTTCTATATCTAGACTAACGAGATCTCTCGTTATACAACCGTCTTCTATATCTAGACTAACGAGATCCGTCTGTACAACCGTCTTCTATATCTAGACTAACGAGATCCATCTGTACAACCGTCTTCTATATCTAGACTAAGGAGATCCGTCTGTACAACCGTCTTCTATATCTAGACTAACGAGATCCGTCTGTACAACCGTCTTCTATATCTAGACTAACGAGATCTCTCGTTATACAACCGTCTTCTATATCTAGACTAACGAGATCCGTCTGTACAACCGTCTTCTATATCTAGACTAACGAGATCCGTCTGTACAACCGTTTTCTATATCTAGACTAACGAGGTACGTCGTTGGACAAACGTCTTCAATATCTAGACTAACGAGATCCGTCTGTACAACCGTCTTCGATATCTAGACTAACGGGATCCGTCTGTACAACCGTCTTCTATATCTAGACTAACGAGATCCGTCTGTACAACCGTCTTCTATATCTAGACTAACGAGATCCGTCTGTACAACCGTCTTCTATATCTAGACTAACGAGATCCGTCTGTACAACCGTCTTCTATATCTAGACTAACGAGATCTCTCGTTATACAACCGTCTTCTATATCTAGACTAACGGGATCCGTCTGTACAACCGTCTTCTATATCTAGACTAACGGGATACGTCGTTGGACAAACGTCTTCTATATCTAGACTAACGAGATCCGTCTGTACAACCGTCTTCTATATCTAGACTAACGAGATCCGTCTGTACAACCGTCTTCTATATCTAGACTAACGAGATCCGTCTGTACAACCGTCTTCTATATCTAGACTAACGAGATCCGTCTGTACAACCGTCTTCTATATCTAGACTAACGAGATCCGTCTGTACAACCGTCTTCTATATCTAGACTAACGAGATCCGTCTGTACAACCGTCTTCTATATCTAGACTAACGAGATCTCTCGTTATACAACCGTCTTCTATATCTAGACTAACGAGATCCGTCTGTACAACCGTCTTCTATATCTAGACTAACGAGATCTCTCGTTATACAACCGTCTTCTATATCTAGACTAACGAGATCCGTCTGTACAACCGTCTTCTATATCTAGACTAACGAGATCTCTCGTTATACAACCGTCTTCTATATCTAGACTAACGAGATCCGTCTGTACAACCGTCTTCTATATCTAGACTAACGAGATCCGTCTGAACAACCGTCTTCTATATCTAGACTAACGAGATCCGTCTGTACAACCGTCTTCTATATCTAGACTAACGAGATCCGACTGTACAACCGTCTTCTATATCTAGACTAACGAGATCCGTCTGTACAACCGTCTTCTATATCTAGACTAACGAGATCCGTCTGTACAACCGTCTTCTATATCTAGACTAACGAGATCCGTCTGTACAACCGTCTTCTATATCTAGACTAACGAGATCTCTCGTTATACAACCGTCTTCTATATCTAGACTAACGAGATCCGTCTGTACAACCGTCTTCTATATCTAGACTAACGAGATCTCTCGTTATACAACCGTCTTCTATATCTAGACTAACGAGATCCGTCTGTACAACCGTCTTCTATATCTAGACTAACGAGATCTCTCGTTATACAACCGTCTTCTATATCTAGACTAACGAGATCCGTCTGTACAACCGTCTTCTATATCTAGACTAACGAGATCCATCTGTACAACCGTCTTCTATATCTAGACTAAGGAGATCCGTCTGTACAACCGTCATCTATATCTAGACTAACGAGACCCGTCTGTACAACCGTCTTCTATATCTAGACTAACGAGATCCGTCTGTACAACCGTCTTCTATATCTAGACTAACGAGATCCGTCTGTGCAACCGTCTTCTATATCTAGACTAACGAGATCCGGCTGTACAACCGTCTTCTATATCTAGACTAACGAGATCCGTCTGTACAACCGTCTTCTATATCTAGACTAACGAGATCCGTCTGTACAACCGTCTTCTATATCTAGACTAACGAGATCCGTCTGTACAACCGTCTTCTATATCTAGACTAACGAGATCCGTCTGTACAACCGTTTTCTATATCTAGACTAACGAGGTACGTCGTTGGACAAACGTCTTCAATATCTAGACTAACGAGATCCGTCTGTACAAGCGTCTTCTATATCTAGACTAACGGGATCCGTCTGTACAACCGTCTTCTATATCTAGACTAACGAGATCCGTCTGAACAACCGTCTTCTATATCTAGACTAACGAGATCCGTCTGTACAACCGTCTTCTATATCTAGACTAACGAGATCCGTCTGTACAACCGTCTTCTATATCTAGACTAACGAGATCCGTCTGTACAACCGTCTTCTATATCTAGACTAACGAGATCCGTCTGTACAACCGTCTTCTATATCTAGACTAACGAGATCCGTCTGTACAACCGTCTTCTATATCTAGACTAACGAGATCTCTCGTTATACAACCGTCTTCTATATCTAGACTAACGGGATACGTCGTTGGACAAACGTCTTCTATATCTAGACCAACGAGATCCGCCTGTACAACCGTCTTCTATATCTAGACTCACGAGATCCGTCTGTACAACCGTCTTCTATATCTAGACTAACGAGACCCGTCTGTACAACCGTCTTCTATATCTAGACTAACGAGATCCGTCTGTACAACCGTCTTCTATATCTAGACTAACGATATCTCTCGTTATACAACCGTCTTCTATATCTAGACTAACGAGATCCGTCTGTACAACCGTCTTCTATATCTAGACTAACGAGATCCATCTGTACAACCGTCTTCTATATCTAGACTAAGGAGATCCGTCTGTACAACCGTCTTCTATATCTAGACTAACGAGATCCATCTGTACAACCGTCTTCTATATCTAGACTAAGGAGATCCGTCTGTACAACCGTCATCTATATCTAGACTAACGAGACCCGTCTGTACAACCGTCTTCTATATCTAGACTAACGAGATCCGTCTGTACAACCGTCTTCTATATCTAGACTAACGAGACCCGTCTGTACAACCGTCTTCTATATCTAGACTAACGGGATACGTCGTTGGACAAACGTCTTCTATATCTAGACTAACGAGATCCGTCTGTACAACCGTCTTCTATATCTAGACTAACGAGATCCGTCTGTACAACCGTCTTCTATATCTAGACTAACGAGATCCGTCTGTACAACCGTCTTCTATATCTAGACTAACGAGATCCGTCTGTACAACCGTCTTCTATATCTAGACTAACGAGATCCGTCTGTACAACCGTCTTCTATATCTAGACTAACGAGATCCGTCTGTACAACCGTCTTCTATATCTAGACTAACGAGATCCGTCTGTACAACCGTCTTCTATATCTAGACTAACGAGATCCGTCTGTACAACCGTCTTCTATATCTAGACTAACGAGATCCGTCTGTACAACCGTCTTCTATATCTAGACTAACGAGATCTCTCGTTATACAACCGTCTTCTATATCTAGACTAACGAGATCTCTCGTTATACAACCGTCTTCTATATCTAGACTAACGGGATACGTCGTTGGACAAACGTCTTCTATATCTAGACTAACGAGATCCGTCTGTACAACCGTCTTCTATATCTAGACTAACGAGATCCGTCTGTACAACCGTCTTCTATATCTAGACTAACGATATCTCTCGTTATACAACCGTCTTCTATATCTAGACTAACGGGATCCGTCTGTACAACCGTCTTCTATATCTAGACTAACGAGATCTCTCGTTATACAACCGTCTTCTATATCTAGACTAACGAGATCCGTCTGTACAACCGTCTTCTATATCTAGACTAACGAGATCCATCTGTACAACCGTCTTCTATATCTAGACTAAGGAGATCCGTCTGTACAACCGTCATCTATATCTAGACTAACGAGACCCGTCTGTACAACCGTCTTCTATATCTAGACTAACGAGATCCGTCTGTACAACCGTCTTCTATATCTAGACTAACGAGATCCGTCTGTACAACCGTCTTCTATATCTAGACTAACGAGATCCGGCTGTACAACCGTCTTCTATATCTAGACTAACGAGATCCGTCTGTACAACCGTCTTCTATATCTAGACTAACGAGATCCGTCTGTACAACCGTCTTCTATATCTAGACTAACGAGATCCGTCTGTACAACCGTCTTCTATATCTAGACTAACGAGATCCGTCTGTACAACCGTTTACTATATCTAGACTAACGAGGTACGTCGTTGGACAAACGTCTTCAATATCTAGACTAACGAGATCCGTCTGTACAAGCGTCTTCTATATCTAGACTAACGGGATCCGTCTGTACAACCGTCTTCTATATCTAGACTAACGAGATCCGTCTGTACAACCGTCTTCTATATCTAGACTAACGAGATCCGTCTGTACAACCGTTTTCTATATCTAGACTAACGAGGTACGTCGTTGGACAAACGTCTTCAATATCTAGACTAACGAGATCCGTCTGTACAACCGTCTTCTATATCTAGACTAACGGGATCCGTCTGTACAACCGTCTTCTATATCTAGACTAACGAGATCCGTCTGTACAACCGTCTTCTATATCTAGACTAATGAGATCCGTCTGTACAACCGTCTTCTATATCTAGACTAACGAGACCCGTCTGTACAACCGTCTTCTCTATCTAGACTCACGAGACCCGTCTGTACAACCTTCTTCTATATCTAGACTAACGAGATCCGTCTGTACAACCGTCTTCTATATCTAGACTAAAGAGATCCGTCGGTACAACCGTCTTCTATATCTAGACTAACGAGATCCGTCTGTACAACCGTCTTCTATATCTAGACTAACGAGATCTCTCGTTATACAACCGTCTTCTATATCTAGACTAACGAGATCCGTCTGTACAACCGTCTTCTATATCTAGACTAACGAGATCCGTCTGTACAACCGTCTTCTATATCTAGACTAACGAGATCCGTCTGTACAACCGTCTTCTATATCTAGACTAACGAGATCCGTCTGTACAACCGTCTTCAATATCTAGACTAACGAGATCCATCTGTACAACCGTCTTCTATATCTAGACTAATGAGATCCGTCTGTACAACCGTCATCTATATCTAGACTAACGAGACCCGTCTGTACAACCGTCTTCTATATCTAGACTAACGGCATACGTCGTTGGACAAACGTCTTCTATATCTAGACTAACGAGATCCGTCTGTACAACCGTCTTCTATATCTAGACTAACGAGATCCGTCTGTACAACCGTCTTCTATATCTAGACTAACGAGATCCGTCTGTACAACCGTCTTCTATATCTAGACTAACGAGATCCGTCTGTACAACCGTCATCTATATCTAGACTAACGAGATCCGTCTGTACAACCGTCTTCTATATCTAGACTAACGAGATCCGTCTGTACAACCGTCTTCTATATCTAGACTAACGAGATCTCTCGTTATACAACCGTCTTCTATATCTATACTAACGAGATCCGTCTGTACAACCGCCTTCTATATCTAGACTAACGAGATCCGTCTGCACAACCGTCTTCTATATCTAGACTAACGAGATCCGTCTGTACAACCGTCTTCTATATCTAAACTAACGATATCTCTCGTTATACAACCGTCTTCTATATCTAGACTAACGGGATCCGTCTGTACAACCGTCTTCTATATCTAGACTAACGAGATCTCTCGTTATACAACCGTCTTCTATATCTAGACTAACGAGATCCGTCTGTACAACCGTCTTCTATATCTAGACTAACGAGATCCATCTGTACAACCGTCTTCTATATCTAGACTAAGGAGATCCGTCTGTACAACCGTCTTCTATATCTAGACTAACGAGATCCGTCTGTACAACCGTCTTCTATATCTAGACTAACGAGATCTCTCGTTATACAACCGTCTTCTATATCTAGACTAACGAGATCCGTCTGTACAACCGTCTTCTATATCTAGACTAACGAGATCCGTCTGTACAACCGTTTTCTATATCTAGACTAACGAGGTACGTCGTTGGACAAACGTCTTCAATATCTAGACTAACGAGATCCGTCTGTACAACCGTCTTCTATATCTAGACTAACGGGATCCGTCTGTACAACCGTCTTCTATATCTAGACTAACGAGATCCGTCTGTACAACCGTCTTCTATATCTAGACTAACGAGATCGGTCTGTACAACCGTCTTCTATATCTAGACTAACGAGATCCGTCTGTACAACCGTCTTCTATATCTAGACTAACGAGATCCGTCTGTACAACCGTCTTCTATATCTAGACTAACGAGATCCGTCTGTACAACCGTCTTCTATATCTAGACTAACGAGATCTCTCGTTATACAACCGTCTTCTATATCTAGACTAACGAGATCCGTCTGTACAACCGTCTTCTATATCTAGACTAACGAGATCTCTCGTTATACAACCGTCTTCTATATCTAGACTAACGAGATCCGTCTGTACAACCGTCTTCTATATCTAGACTAACGAGATCTCTCGTTATACAACCGTCTTCTATATCTAGACTAACGAGATCCGTCTGTACAACCGTCTTCTATATCTAGACTAACGAGATCCATCTGTACAACCGTCTTCTATATCTAGACTAAGGAGATCCGTCTGTACAACCGTCATCTATATCTAGACTAACGAGACCCGTCTGTACAACCGTCTTCTATATCTAGACTAACGAGATCCGTCTGTACAACCGTCTTCTATATCTAGACTAACGAGATCCGTCTGTACAACCGTCTTCTATATCTAGACTAACGAGATCCGGCTGTACAACCGTCTTCTATATCTAGACTAACGAGATCCGTCTGTACAACCGTCTTCTATATCTAGACTAACGAGATCTCTCGTTATACAACCGTCTTCTATATCTAGACTAACGGGATACGTCGTTGGACAAACGTCTTCTATATCTAGACTAACGAGATCCGTCTGTACAACCGTCTTCTATATCTAGACTAACGAGATCCGTCTGTACAACCGTCTTCTATATCTAGACTAACGAGATCCGTCTGTACAACCGTCTTCTATATCTAGACTAACGAGATCCGTCTGTACAACCGTCTTCTATATCTAGACTAACGAGATCCGTCTGTACAACCGTCTTCTATATCTAGACTAACGAGATCCGGCTGTACAACCGTCTTCTATATCTAGACTAACGAGATCCGTCTGTACAACCGTCTTCTATATCTAGACTAACGAGATCCGTCTGTACAACCGTCTTCTATATCTAGACTAACGAGATCCGTCTGTACAACCGTCTTCCATATCTAGACTAACGAGATCCGTCTGTACAACCGTCTTCTATATCTAGACTAACGAGATCCGTCTGTACAACCGTCTTCTATATCTAGACTAACGAGATCCGTCTGTACAACCGTCTTCTATATCTAGACTAACGAGATCCGGCTGTACAACCGTCTTCTATATCTAGACTAACGAGATCCGTCTGTACAACCGTCTTCTATTACTAGACTAACGAGATCTCTCGTTATACAACCGTCTTCTATATCTAGACTAACGAGATCCGTCTGTACAACCGTCTTCTATATCTAGACTAACGAGATCCGTCTGTACAACCGTTTTCTATATCTAGACTAACGAGGTACGTCGTTGGACAAACGTCTTCAATATCTAGACTAACGAGATCCGTCTGTACAACCGTCTTCTATATCTAGACTAACGGGATCCGTCTGTACAACCGTCTTCTATATCTAGACTAACGAGATCCGTCTGTACAACCGTCTTCTATATCTAGACTAATGAGATCCGTCTGTACAACCGTCTTCTATATCTAGACTAACGAGATCCGTCTGTACAACCGTTTTCTATATCTAGACTAACGAGGTACGTCGTTGGACAAACGTCTTCAATATCTAGACTAACGAGATCCGTCTGTACAACCGTCTTCTATATCTAGACTAACGGGATCCGTCTGTACAACCGTCTTCTATATCTAGACTAACGAGATCCGTCTGTACAACCGTCTTCTATATCTAGACTAAAGAGATCCGTCGGTACAACCGTCTTCTATATCTAGACTAACGAGATCCGTCTGTACAACCGTCTTCTATATCTAGACTAACGAGATCTCTCGTTATACAACCGTCTTCTATATCTAGACTAACGAGATCCGTCTGTACAACCGTCTTCTATATCTAGACTAACGAGATCCGTCTGTACAACCGTCATCTATATCTAGACTAACGAGATCCGTCTGTACAACCGTCTTCTATATCTAGACTAACGAGATCCATCTGTACAACCGTCTTCTATATCTAGACTAAGGAGATCCGTCTGTACAACCGTCTTCTATATCTAGACTAACGAGATCCATCTGTACAACCGCCTTCTATATCTAGACTAAGGAGATCCGTCTGTACAACCGTCATCTATATCTAGACTAACGAGACCCGTCTGTACAACCGTCTTCTATATCTAGACTAACGAGATCCGTCTGTACAACCGTCTTCTATATCTAGACTAACGAGACCCGTCTGTACAACCGTCTTCTATATCTAGACTAACGGGATACGTCGTTGGACAAACGTCTTCTATATCTAGACTAACGAGATCCGTCTGTACAACCGTCTTCTATATCTAGACTAACGAGATCCGTCTGTACAACCGTCTTCTATATCTAGACTAACGAGATCCGTCTGTACAACCGTCTTCTATATCTAGACTAACGAGATCCGTCTGTACAACCGTCTTCTATATCTAGACTAACGAGATCCGTCTGTACAACCGTCTTCTATATCTAGACTAACGAGATCCGTCTGTACAACCGTCTTCTATATCTAGACTAACGAGATCCGTCTGTACAACCGTCTTCAATATCTAGACTAACGAGATCCATCTGTACAACCGTCTTCTATATCTAGACTAATGAGATCCGTCTGTACAACCGTCATCTATATCTAGACTAACGAGACCCGTCTGTACAACCGTCTTCTATATCTAGACTAACGGGATACGTCGTTGGACAAACGTCTTCTATATCTAGACTAACGAGATCCGTCTGTACAACCGTCTTCTATATCTAGACTAACGAGATCCGTCTGTACAACCGTCTTCTATATCTAGACTAACGAGATCCGTCTGTACAACCGTCTTCTATATCTAGACTAACGAGATCCGTCTGTACAACCGTCTTCCATATCTAGACTAACGAGATCCGTCTGTACAACCGTCTTCTATATCTAGACTAACGAGATCCGTCTGTACAACCGTCTTCTATATCTAGACTAACGAGATCCGTCTGTACAACCGTCTTCTATATCTAGACTAACGAGATCCGGCTGTACAACCGTCTTCTATATCTAGACTAACGAGATCCGTCTGTACAACCGTCTTCTATATCTAGACTAACGAGATCTCTCGTTATACAACCGTCTTCTATATCTAGACTAACGAGATCCGTCTGTACAACCGTCTTCTATATCTAGACTAACGAGATCCGTCTGTACAACCGTTTTCTATATCTAGACTAACGAGGTACGTCGTTGGACAAACGTCTTCAATATCTAGACTAACGAGATCCGTCTGTACAACCGTCTTCAATATCTAGACTAACGGGATCCGTCTGTACAACCGTCTTCTATATCTAGACTAACGAGATCCGTCTGTACAACCGTCTTCTATATCTAGACTAATGAGATCCGTCTGTACAACCGTCTTCTATATCTAGACTAACGAGACCCGTCTGTACAACCGTCTTCTCTATCTAGACTCACGAGACCCGTCTGTACAACCTTCTTCTATATCTAGACTAACGAGATCCGTCTGTACAACCGTCTTCTATATCTAGACTAAAGAGATCCGTCGGTACAACCGTCTTCTATATCTAGACTAACGAGATCCGTCTGTACAACCGTCTTCTATATCTAGACTAACGAGATCCGTCTGTACAACCGTCTTCTATATCTAGACTAACGAGATCCGTCTGTACAACCGTCTTCTATATCTAGACTAACGAGATCCGTCTGTACAACCGTCATCTATATCTAGACTAACGAGATCCGTCTGTACAACCGTCTTCTATATCTAGACTAACGAGATCCATCTGTACAACCGTCTTCTATATCTAGACTAAGGAGATCCGTCTGTACAACCGTCTTCTATATCTAGACTAACGAGATCCATCTGTACAACCGCCTTCTATATCTAGACTAAGGAGATCCGTCTGTACAACCGTCATCTATATCTAGACTAACGAGACCCGTCTGTACAACCGTCTTCTATATCTAGACTAACGAGATCCGTCTGTACAACCGTCTTCTATATCTAGACTAACGAGACCCGTCTGTACAACCGTCTTCTATATCTAGACTAACGGGATACGTCGTTGGACAAACGTCTTCTATATCTAGACTAACGAGATCCGTCTGTACAACCGTCTTCTATATCTAGACTAACGAGATCCGTCTGTACAACCGTCTTCTATATCTAGACTAACGAGATCCGTCTGTACAACCGTCTTCTATATCTAGACTAACGAGATCCGTCTGTACAACCGTCTTCTATATCTAGACTAACGAGATCTCTCGTTATACAACCGTCTTCTATATCTAGACTAACGGGATACGTCGTTGGACAAACGTCTTCTATATCTAGACTAACGAGATCCGTCTGTACAACCGTCTTCTATATCTAGACTAACGAGATCCGTCTGTACAACCGTCTTCTATATCTAGACTAACGAGATCCGTCTGTACAACCGTCTTCTATATCTAGACTAACGAGATCCGTCTGTACAACCGTCATCTATATCTAGACTAACGAGATCCGTCTGTACAACCGTCTTCTATATCTAGACTAACGAGATCCGTCTGTACAACCGTCTTCTATATCTAGACTAACGAGATCTCTCGTTATACAACCGTCTTCTATATCTAGACTAACGAGATCCGTCTGTACAACCGCCTTCTATATCTAGACTAACGAGATCCGTCTGCACAACCGTCTTCTATATCTAGACTAACGAGATCCGTCTGTACAACCGTCTTTTATATCTAGACTAACGAGATCCGTCTGCACAACCGTCTTCTATATCTAGACTAACGAGATCCGTCTGAACAACCGTCTTCTATATCTAGACTAACGAGATCCGTCTGTACAACCGCCTTCTATATCTAGACTAACGAGATACGTCGTTGTACAACCATCTTCTATATCTAGACTAACGCGATCCGTCTGTACAACCGTTTTCTATATCGAGACTAACGAGATCCGTCTGTACAACCGTCTTCTATATCTAGACTAACGGGATACGACGTTGGACAAACGTCTTCTATATCTAGACTAACGAGATCCGTCTGTACAACCGTCTTCTATATCTAGACTAACGAGATCCGTCTGTACAACCGTCTTCTATATCTAGACTAACGAGATCCGTCTGAACAACCGTCTTCTATATCTAGACTAACGAGATCCGTCTGTAAAACCGTCTTCTATATCTAGACTAACGAGATCCGTCTGTACAACCGTCTTCTATATCTAGACTAACGAGATCCGTCGGTACAACCGTCTTCTATATCTAGACTAACGAGATCCGTCTGTACAACCGTCTTCTATATCTAGACTAACGAGATCCGTCTGTACAACCGTCTTCTATATCTAGACTAACGATATCTCTCGTTATACAACCGTCTTCTATATCTAGACTAACGGGATCCGTCTGTACAACCGTCTTCTATATCTAGACTAACGAGATCTCTCGTTATACAACCGTCTTCTATATCTAGACTAACGAGATCCGTCTGTACAACCGTCTTCTATATCTAGACTAACGAGATCCATCTGTACAACCGTCTTCTATATCTAGACTAACGAGATCCGTCTGTACAACCGTCTTCTATATCTAGACTAACGATATCTCTCGTTATACAACCGTCTTCTATATCTAGACTAACGGGATCCGTCTGTACAACCGTCTTCTATATCTAGACTAACGAGATCTCTCGTTATACAACCGTCTTCTATATCTAGACTAACGAGATCCGTCTGTACAACCGTCTTCTATATCTAGACTAACGAGATCCATCTGTACAACAGTCTTCTATATCTAGACTAAGGAGATCCGTCTGTACAACCGTCATCTATATCTAGACTAACGAGACCCGTCTGTACAACCGTCTTCTATATCTAGACTAACGAGATCCGTCTGTACAACCGTCTTCTATATCTAGACTAACGAGATCCGTCTGTACAACCGTCTTCTATATCTAGACTAACGAGATCCGTCTGTACAACCGTCTTCTATATCTAGACTAACGAGATCTCTCGTTATACAACCGTCTTCTATATCTAGACTAACGAGATCCGTCTGTACAACCGTCTTCTATATCTAGACTAACGAGATCCGTCTGTACAACCGTCTTCTATATCTAGACTAACGAGATCCGTCTGTACAACCGTCTTCTATATCTAGACTAACGAGATCCGGCTGTACAACCGTCTTCTATATCTAGACTAACGAGATCCGTCTGTACAACCGTCTTCTATATCTAGACTAACGAGATCTCTCGTTATACAACCGTCTTCTATATCTAGACTAACGAGATCCGTCTGTACAACCGTCTTCTATATCTAGACTAACGAGATCCGTCTGTACAACCGTTTTCTATATCTAGACTAACGAGGTACGTCGTTGGACAAACGTCTTCAATATCTAGACTAACGAGATCCGTCTGTACAACCGTCTTCTATATCTAGACTAACGGGATCCGTCTGTACAACCGTCTTCTATATCTAGACTAACGAGATCCGTCTGTACAACCGTCTTCTATATCTAGACTAATGAGATCCGTCTGTACAACCGTCTTCTATATCTAGACTAACGAGATCCGTCTGTACAACCGTCTTCAATATCTAGACTAACGAGATCCATCTGTACAACCGTCTTCTATATCTAGACTAATGAGATCCGTCTGTACAACCGTCATCTATATCTAGACTAACGAGACCCGTCTGTACAACCGTCTTCTATATCTAGACTAACGGGATACGTCGTTGGACAAACGTCTTCTATATCTAGACTAACGAGATCCGTCTGTACAACCGTCTTCTATATCTAGACTAACGAGATCCGTCTGTACAACCGTCTTCTATATCTAGACTAACGAGATCCGTCTGTACAACCGTCTTCTATATCTAGACTAACGAGATCCGTCTGTACAACCGTCATCTATATCTAGACTAACGAGATCCGTCTGTACAACCGTCTTCTATATCTAGACTAACGAGATCCATCTGTACAACCGTCTTCTATATCTAGACTAAGGAGATCCGTCTGTACAACCGTCTTCTATATCTAGACTAACGAGATCCATCTGTACAACCGCCTTCTATATCTAGACTAAGGAGATCCGTCTGTACAACCGTCATCTATATCTAGACTAACGAGACCCGTCTGTACAACCGTCTTCTATATCTAGACTAACGAGATCCGTCTGTACAACCGTCTTCTATATCTAGACTAACGAGACCCGTCTGTACAACCGTCTTCTATATCTAGACTAACGGGATACGTCGTTGGACAAACGTCTTCTATATCTAGACTAACGAGATCCGTCTGTACAACCGTCTTCTATATCTAGACTAACGAGATCCGTCTGTACAACCGTCTTCTATATCTAGACTAACGAGATCCGTCTGTACAACCGTCTTCTATATCTAGACTAACGAGATCCGTCTGTACAACCGTCTTCTATATCTAGACTAACGAGATCCGTCTGTACAACCGTCTTCTATATCTAGACTAACGAGATCCGGCTGTACAACCGTCTTCTATATCTAGACTAACGAGATCCGTCTGTACAACCGTCTTCTATATCTAGACTAACGAGATCTCTCGTTATACAACCGTCTTCTATATCTAGACTAACGAGATCCGTCTGTACAACCGTCTTCTATATCTAGACTAACGAGATCCGTCTGTACAACCGTTTTCTATATCTAGACTAACGAGGTACGTCGTTGGACAAACGTCTTCAATATCTAGACTAACGAGATCCGTCTGTACAACCGTCTTCTATATCTAGACTAACGGGATCCGTCTGTACAACCGTCTTCTATATCTAGACTAACGAGATCCGTCTGTACAACCGTCTTCTATATCTAGACTAATGAGATCCGTCTGTACAACCGTCTTCTATATCTAGACTAACGAGACCCGTCTGTACAACCGTCTTCTCTATCTAGACTCACGAGACCCGTCTGTACAACCTTCTTCTATATCTAGACTAACGAGATCCGTCTGTACAACCGTCTTCTATATCTAGACTAAAGAGATCCGTCGGTACAACCGTCTTCTATATCTAGACTAACGAGATCCGTCTGTACAACCGTCTTCTATATCTAGACTAACGAGATCTCTCGTTATTCAACCGTCTTCTATATCTAGACTAACGAGATCCGTCTGTACAACCGTCTTCTATATCTAGACTAACGAGATCCGTCTGTACAACCGTCTTCTATATCTAGACTAACGAGATCCGTCTGTACAACCGTCTTCTATATCTAGACTAACGAGATCCGTCTGTACAACCGTCTTCAATATCTAGACTAACGAGATCCATCTGTACAACCGTCTTCTATATCTAGACTAATGAGATCCGTCTGTACAACCGTCATCTATATCTAGACTAACGAGACCCGTCTGTACAACCGTCTTCTATATCTAGACTAACGGGATACGTCGTTGGACAAACGTCTTCTATATCTAGACTAACGAGATCCGTCTGTACAACCGCCTTCTATATCTAGACTAACGAGATCCGTCTGCACAACCGTCTTCTATATCTAGACTAACGAGATCCGTCTGTACAACCGTCTTTTATATCTAGACTAACGAGATCCGTCTGCACAACCGTCTTCTATATCTAGACTAACGAGATCCGTCTGAACAACCGTCTTCTATATCTAGACTAACGAGATCCGTCTGTACAACCGCCTTCTATATCTAGACTAACGAGATACGTCGTTGTACAACCATCTTCTATATCTAGACTAACGCGATCCGTCTGTACAACCGTTTTCTATATCGAGACTAACGAGATCCGTCTGTACAACCGTCTTCTATATCTAGACTAACGGGATACGACGTTGGACAAACGTCTTCTATATCTAGACTAACGAGATCCGTCTGTACAACCGTCTTCTATATCTAGACTAACGAGATCCGTCTGTACAACCGTCTTCTATATCTAGACTAACGAGATCCGTCTGAACAACCGTCTTCTATATCTAGACTAACGAGATCCGTCTGTAAAACCGTCTTCTATATCTAGACTAACGAGATCCGTCTGTACAACCGTCTTCTATATCTAGACTAACGAGATCCGTCGGTACAACCGTCTTCTATATCTAGACTAACGAGATCCGTCTGTACAACCGTCTTCTATATCTAGACTAACGAGATCCGTCTGTACAACCGTCTTCTATATCTAGACTAACGATATCTCTCGTTATACAACCGTCGTCTATATCTAGACTAACGGGATCCGTCTGTACAACCGTCTTCTATATCTAGACTAACGAGATCTCTCGTTATACAACCGTCTTCTATATCTAGACTAACGAGATCCGTCTGTACAACCGTCTTCTATATCTAGACTAACGAGATCCATCTGTACAACCGTCTTCTATATCTAGACTAACGAGATCCGTCTGTACAACCGTCTTCTATATCTAGACTAACGATATCTCTCGTTATACAACCGTCTTCTATATCTAGACTAACGGGATCCGTCTGTACAACCGTCTTCTATATCTAGACTAACGAGATCTCTCGTTATACAACCGTCTTCTATATCTAGACTAACGAGATCCGTCTGTACAACCGTCTTCTATATCTAGACTAACGAGATCCATCTGTACAACCGTCTTCTATATCTAGACTAAGGAGATCCGTCTGTACAACCGTCATCTATATCTAGACTAACGAGACCCGTCTGTACAACCGTCTTCTATATCTAGACTAACGAGATCCGTCTGTACAACCGTCTTCTATATCTAGACTAACGAGATCCGTCTGTACAACCGTCTTCTATATCTAGACTAACGAGATCCGTCTGTACAACCGTCTTCTATATCTAGACTAACGAGATCTCTCGTTATACAACCGTCTTCTATATCTAGACTAACGAGATCCGTCTGTACAACCGTCTTCTATATCTAGACTAACGAGATCCGTCTGTACAACCGTCTTCTATATCTAGACTAACGAGATCCGTCTGTACAACCGTCTTCTATATCTAGACTAACGAGATCCGGCTGTACAACCGTCTTCTATATCTAGACTAACGAGATCCGTCTGTACAACCGTCTTCTATATCTAGACTAACGAGATCTCTCGTTATACAACCGTCTTCTATATCTAGACTAACGAGATCCGTCTGTACAACCGTCTTCTATATCTAGACTAACGAGATCCGTCTGTACAACCGTTTTCTATATCTAGACTAACGAGGTACGTCGTTGGACAAACGTCTTCAATATCTAGACTAACGAGATCCGTCTGTACAACCGTCTTCTATATCTAGACTAACGGGATCCGTCTGTACAACCGTCTTCTATATCTAGACTAACGAGATCCGTCTGTACAACCGTCTTCTATATCTAGACTAATGAGATCCGTCTGTACAACCGTCTTCTATATCTAGACTAACGAGATCCGTCTGTACAACCGTCTTCAATATCTAGACTAACGAGATCCATCTGTACAACCGTCTTCTATATCTAGACTAATGAGATCCGTCTGTACAACCGTCATCTATATCTAGACTAACGAGACCCGTCTGTACAACCGTCTTCTATATCTAGACTAACGGGATACGTCGTTGGACAAACGTCTTCTATATCTAGACTAACGAGATCCGTCTGTACAACCGTCTTCTATATCTAGACTAACGAGATCCGTCTGTACAACCGTCTTCTATATCTAGACTAACGAGATCCGTCTGTACAACCGTCTTCTATATCTAGACTAACGAGATCCGTCTGTACAACCGTCATCTATATCTAGACTAACGAGATCCGTCTGTACAACCGTCTTCTATATCTAGACTAACGAGATCCATCTGTACAACCGTCTTCTATATCTAGACTAAGGAGATCCGTCTGTACAACCGTCTTCTATATCTAGACTAACGAGATCCATCTGTACAACCGCCTTCTATATCTAGACTAAGGAGATCCGTCTGTACAACCGTCATCTATATCTAGACTAACGAGACCCGTCTGTACAACCGTCTTCTATATCTAGACTAACGAGATCCGTCTGTACAACCGTCTTCTATATCTAGACTAACGAGATCTCTCGTTATACAACCGTCTTCTATATCTAGACTAACGGGATACGTCGTTGGACAAACGTCTTCTATATCTAGACTAACGAGATCCGTCTGTACAACCGTCTTCTATATCTAGACTAACGAGATCCGTCTGTACAACCGTCTTCTATATCTAGACTAACGAGATCCGTCTGTACAACCGTCTTCTATATCTAGACTAACGAGATCCGTCTGTACAACCGTCTTCTATATCTAGACTAACGAGATCCGTCTGTACAACCGTCTTCTATATCTAGACTAACGAGATCCGGCTGTACAACCGTCTTCTATATCTAGACTAACGAGATCCGTCTGTACAACCGTCTTCTATATCTAGACTAACGAGATCTCTCGTTATACAACCGTCTTCTATATCTAGACTAACGAGATCCGTCTGTACAACCGTCTTCTATATCTAGACTAACGAGATCCGTCTGTACAACCGTTTTCTATATCTAGACTAACGAGGTACGTCGTTGGACAAACGTCTTCAATATCTAGACTAACGAGATCCGTCTGTACAACCGTCTTCTATATCTAGACTAACGGGATCCGTCTGTACAACCGTCTTCTATATCTAGACTAACGAGATCCGTCTGTACAACCGTCTTCTATATCTAGACTAATGAGATCCGTCTGTACAACCGTCTTCTATATCTAGACTAACGAGACCCGTCTGTACAACCGTCTTCTCTATCTAGACTCACGAGACCCGTCTGTACAACCTTCTTCTATATCTAGACTAACGAGATCCGTCTGTACAACCGTCTTCTATATCTAGACTAAAGAGATCCGTCGGTACAACCGTCTTCTATATCTAGACTAACGAGATCCGTCTGTACAACCGTCTTCTATATCTAGACTAACGAGATCTCTCGTTATACAACCGTCTTCTATATCTAGACTAACGAGATCCGTCTGTACAACCGTCTTCTATATCTAGACTAACGAGATCCGTCTGTACAACCGTCTTCTATATCTAGACTAACGAGATCCGTCTGTACAACCGTCTTCTATATCTAGACTAACGAGATCCGTCTGTACAACCGTCTTCAATATCTAGACTAACGAGATCCATCTGTACAACCGTCTTCTATATCTAGACTAATGAGATCCGTCTGTACAACCGTCATCTATATCTAGACTAACGAGACCCGTCTGTACAACCGTCTTCTATATCTAGACTAACGGGATACGTCGTTGGACAAACGTCTTCTATATCTAGACTAACGAGATCCGTCTGTACAACCGTCTTCTATATCTAGACTAACGAGATCCGTCTGTACAACCGTCTTCTATATCTAGACTAACGAGATCCGTCTGTACAACCGTCTTCTATATCTAGACTAACGAGATCCGTCTGTACAACCGTCATCTATATCTAGACTAACGAGATCCGTCTGTACAACCGTCTTCTATATCTAGACTAACGAGATCCATCTGTACAACCGTCTTCTATATCTAGACTAAGGAGATCCGTCTGTACAACCGTCTTCTATATCTAGACTAACGAGATCCATCTGTACAACCGCCTTCTATATCTAGACTAAGGAGATCCGTCTGTACAACCGTCATCTATATCTAGACTAACGAGACCCGTCTGTACAACCGTCTTCTATATCTAGACTAACGAGATCCGTCTGTACAACCGTCTTCTATATCTAGACTAACGAGACCCGTCTGTACAACCGTCTTCTATATCTAGACTAACGGGATACGTCGTTGGACAAACGTCTTCTATATCTAGACTAACGAGATCCGTCTGTACAACCGTCTTCTATATCTAGACTAACGAGATCCGTCTGTACAACCGTCTTCTATATCTAGACTAACGAGATCCGTCTGTACAACCGTCTTCTATATCTAGACTAACGAGATCCGTCTGTACAACCGTCTTCTATATCTAGACTAACGAGATCCGTCTGTACAACCGTCTTCTATATCTAGACTAACGAGATCCGTCTGTACAACCGTCTTCTATATCTAGACTAACGAGATCCGTCTGTACAACCGTCTTCTATATCTAGACTAACGAGATCCGTCTGTACAACCGTCTTCTATATCTAGACTAACGAGATCCGTCTGAACAACCGTCTTCTATATCTAGACTAACGAGATCCGTCTGTACAACCGTCTTCTATATCTAGACTAACGGGATACGACGTTGGACAAACGTCTTCTATATCTAGACTAACGAGATCCGTCTGTACAACCGTCTTCTATATCTAGACTAACGAGATCTCTCGTTATACAACCGTCTTCTATATCTAGACTAACGGGATACGTCGTTGGACAAACGTCTTCTATATCTAGACTAACGAGATCCGTCTGTACAACCGTCTTCTATATCTAGACTAACGAGATCTCTCGTTATACAACCGTCTTCTATATCTAGACTAACGAGATCCGTCTGTACAACCGTCTTCTATATCTAGACTAACGAGATCTCTCGTTATACAACCGTCTTCTATATCTAGACTAACGAGATCCGTCTGTACAACCGTCTTCTATATCTAGACTAACGAGATCCGTCTGTACAACCGTCTTCTATATCTAGACTAACGAGATCCGTCTGTACAACCGTCTTCTATATCTAGACTAACGAGATCCGTCTGTACAACCGTCTTCAATATCTAGACTAACGAGATCCATCTGTACAACCGTCTTCTATATCTAGACTAATGAGATCCGTCTGTACAACCGTCATCTATATCTAGACTAACGAGACCCGTCTGTACAACCGTCTTCTATATCTAGACTAACGGGATACGTCGTTGGACAAACGTCTTCTATATCTAGACTAACGAGATCCGTCTGTACAACCGTCTTCTATATCTAGACTAACGAGATCCGTCTGTACAACCGTCTTCTATATCTAGACTAACGAGATCCGTCTGTACAACCGTCTTCTATATCTAGACTAACGAGATCCGTCTGTACAACCGTCATCTATATCTAGACTAACGAGATCCGTCTGTACAACCGTCTTCTATATCTAGACTAACGAGATCCATCTGTACAACCGTCTTCTATATCTAGACTAAGGAGATCCGTCTGTACAACCGTCTTCTATATCTAGACTAACGAGATCCGTCTGTACAACCGTCTTCTATATCTAGACTAACGAGATCCGTCTGTACAACCGTCTTCTATATCTAGACTAACGAGATCCGTCTGTACAACCGTCATCTATATCTAGACTAACGAGATCCGTCTGTACAACCGTCTTCTATATCTAGACTAACGAGATCCATCTGTACAACCGTCTTCTATATCTAGACTAAGGAGATCCGTCTGTACAACCGTCTTCTATATCTAGACTAACGAGATCCATCTGTACAACCGCCTTCTATATCTAGACTAAGGAGATCCGTCTGTACAACCGTCATCTATATCTAGACTAACGAGACCCGTCTGTACAACCGTCTTCTATATCTAGACTAACGAGATCCGTCTGTACAACCGTCTTCTATATCTAGACTAACGAGACCCGTCTGTACAACCGTCTTCTATATCTAGACTAACGGGATACGTCGTTGGACAAACGTCTTCTATATCTAGACTAACGAGATCCGTCTGTACAACCGTCTTCTATATCTAGACTAACGAGATCCGTCTGTACAACCGTCTTCTATATCTAGACTAACGAGATCCGTCTGTACAACCGTCTTCTATATCTAGACTAACGAGATCCGTCTGTACAACCGTCTTCTATATCTAGACTAACGAGATCCGTCTGTACAACCGTCTTCTATATCTAGACTAACGAGATCCGGCTGTACAACCGTCTTCTATATCTAGACTAACGAGATCCGTCTGTACAACCGTCTTCTATATCTAGACTAACGAGATCTCTCGTTATACAACCGTCTTCTATATCTAGACTAACGAGATCCGTCTGTACAACCGTCTTCTATATCTAGACTAACGAGATCCGTCTGTACAACCGTTTTCTATATCTAGACTAACGAGGTACGTCGTTGGACAAACGTCTTCAATATCTAGACTAACGAGATCCGTCTGTACAACCGTCTTCTATATCTAGACTAACGGGATCCGTCTGTACAACCGTCTTCTATATCTAGACTAACGAGATCCGTCTGTACAACCGTCTTCTATATCTAGACTAATGAGATCCGTCTGTACAACCGTCTTCTATATCTAGACTAACGAGACCCGTCTGTACAACCGTCTTCTCTATCTAGACTCACGAGACCCGTCTGTACAACCTTCTTCTATATCTAGACTAACGAGATCCGTCTGTACAACCGTCTTCTATATCTAGACTAAAGAGATCCGTCGGTACAACCGTCTTCTATATCTAGACTAACGAGATCCGTCTGTACAACCGTCTTCTATATCTAGACTAACGAGATCTCTCGTTATACAACCGTCTTCTATATCTAGACTAACGAGATCCGTCTGTACAACCGTCTTCTATATCTAGACTAACGAGATCCGTCTGTACAACCGTCTTCTATATCTAGACTAACGAGATCCGTCTGTACAACCGTCTTCTATATCTAGACTAACGAGATCCGTCTGTACAACCGTCTTCAATATCTAGACTAACGAGATCCATCTGTACAACCGTCTTCTATATCTAGACTAATGAGATCCGTCTGTACAACCGTCATCTATATCTAGACTAACGAGACCCGTCTGTACAACCGTCTTCTATATCTAGACTAACGGGATACGTCGTTGGACAAACGTCTTCTATATCTAGACTAACGAGATCCGTCTGTACAACCGTCTTCTATATCTAGACTAACGAGATCCGTCTGTACAACCGTCTTCTATATCTAGACTAACGAGATCCGTCTGTACAACCGTCTTCTATATCTAGACTAACGAGATCCGTCTGTACAACCGTCATCTATATCTAGACTAACGAGATCCGTCTGTACAACCGTCTTCTATATCTAGACTAACGAGATCCATCTGTACAACCGTCTTCTATATCTAGACTAAGGAGATCCGTCTGTACAACCGTCTTCTATATCTAGACTAACGAGATCCATCTGTACAACCGCCTTCTATATCTAGACTAAGGAGATCCGTCTGTACAACCGTCATCTATATCTAGACTAACGAGACCCGTCTGTACAACCGTCTTCTATATCTAGACTAACGAGATCCGTCTGTACAACCGTCTTCTATATCTAGACTAACGAGACCCGTCTGTACAACCGTCTTCTATATCTAGACTAACGGGATACGTCGTTGGACAAACGTCTTCTATATCTAGACTAACGAGATCCGTCTGTACAATCGTCTTCTATATCTAGACTAACGAGATCCGTCTGTACAACCGTCTTCTATATCTAGACTAACGAGATCCGTCTGTACAACCGTCTTCTATATCTAGACTAACGAGATCCGTCTGTACAACCGTCTTCTATATCTAGACTAACGAGATCCGTCTGTACAACCGTCTTCTATATCTAGACTAACGAGATCCGTCTGTACAACCGTCTTCTATATCTAGACTAACGAGATCCGTCTGTACAACCGTCTTCTATATCTAGACTAACGAGATCCGTCTGTACAACCGTCTTCTATATCTAGACTAACGAGATCCGTCTGAACAACCGTCTTCTATATCTAGACTAACGAGATCCGTCTGTACAACCGTCTTCTATATCTAGACTAACGGGATACGACGTTGGACAAACGTCTTCTATATCTAGACTAACGAGATCCGTCTGTACAACCGTCTTCTATATCTAGACTAACGAGATCTCTCGTTATACAACCGTCTTCTATATCTAGACTAACGGGATACGTCGTTGGACAAACGTCTTCTATATCTAGACTAACGAGATCCGTCTGTACAACCGTCTTCTATATCTAGACTAACGAGATCCGTCTGTACAACCGTCTTCTATATCTAGACTAACGAGATCCGTCTGTACAACCGTCTTCTATATCTAGACTAACGAGATCCGTCTGTACAACCGTCTTCTATATCTAGACTAACGAGATCCGTCTGTACAACCGTCTTCTATATCTAGACTAACGAGATCCGTCTGTACAACCGTCTTCTATATCTAGACTAACGAGATCCGTCTGTACAACCGTCTTCTATATCTAGACTAACGAGATCTCTCGTTATACAACCGTCTTGTATATCTAGACTAACGAGATCTCTCGTTATACAACCGTCTTCTATATCTAGACTAACGAGATCCGTCTGTACAACCGCCTTCTATATCTAGACTAACGAGATCCGTCTGCACAAACGTCTTCTATATCTAGACTAACGAGATCCGTCTGTACAACCGTCTTCTATATCTAGACTAACGAGATCTCTCGTTATACAACCGTCTTCTATATCTAGACTAACGGGATACGTCGTTGGACAAACGTCTTCTATATCTAGACTAACGAGATCCGTCTGTACAACCGTCTTCTATATCTAGACTAACGAGATCCGTCTGTACAACCGTCTTCAATATCTAGACTAACGAGATCCGTCTGTACAACCGTCTTCTATATCTAGACTAATGAGATCCGTCTGTACAACCGTCTTCTATATCTAGACTAACGAGACCCGTCTGTACAACCGTCTTCTCTATCTAGACTCACGAGACCCGTCTGTACAACCGTCTTCTATATCTAGACTAATGAGATCCGTCTGTACAACCGTCTTCTATATCTAGACTAACGAGACCCGTCTGTACAACCGTCTTCTATATCTAGACTAACGAGATCCGTCTGTATAACCGTCTTCTATATCTAGACTAACGAGATCTCTCGTTATACAACCGTCTTCTATATCTAGACTAACGAGATCCGTCTGTACAACCGTCATCTATATCTAGACTAACGAGATCCGTCTGCACAACCGTCTTCTATATCTAGACTAACGACATCCGTCTGTACAACCGTCTTCTATATCTAGACTAACGAGATCTCTCGTTATACAACCGTCTTCTATATCTAGACTAACGAGATCCGTCTGTACAACCGCCTTCTATATCTAGACTAACGAGATCCGTCTGCACAACCGTCTTCTATATGTAGACTAACGAGATCCGTCTGTACAACCGTCTTCTATATCTAGACTAACGAGATCCGTCTGTACAACCGTCTTCTATATCTAGACTAACGAGATCCGTCTGTACAACCGTCTTCTATATCTAGACTAACGAGATCCGTCTGCACAACCGTCTTCTATATCTAGACTAACGAGATCCGTCTGTACAACCGTCTTCTATATCTAGACTAACGAGATCCGTCTGTACAACCGTCTTCTATATCTAGACTAACGAGATCCGTCTGTACAACCGTCTTCTATATCTAGACTAACGAGATCCGTCTGTACAACCGTCTTCTATATCTAGACTAACGAGATCCGTCTGTACAACCGTCTTCTATATCTAGACTAACGAGATCCGTCTGTACAACCGTCTTCTATATCTAGACTAACGGGATCCGTCTGTACAACAGTCTTCTATATCTAGACTAACGGGATACGTCGTTGGACAAACGTCTTCTATATCTAGACTAACGAGATCCGTCTGTACAACCGTCTTCTATATCTAGACTAACGAGATCCGTCTGTACAACCGTCTTCTATATCTAGACTAACGAGATCCGTCTGTACAACCGTCTTCTATATCTAGACTAACGAGATCCGTCTGTACAACCGTCTTCTATATCTAGACTAACGAGATCCGTCTGTACAACCGTCTTCTATATCTAGACTAACGAGATCCGTCTTTACAACCGTCTTCTATATCTAGACTAACGAGATCCGTCTGTACAACCGTCTTCTATATCTAGACTAACGATATCTCTCGTTATACAACCGTCTTCTATATCTAGACTAACGAGATCCGTCTGTACAACCGTCTTCTATATCTAGACTAACGAGATCTCTCGTTATACAACCGTCTTCTATATCTAGACTAACGAGATCCGTCTGTACAACCGTCTTCTATATCTAGACTAACGAGATCCATCTGTACAACCGTCTTCTATATCTAGACTAAGGAGATCCGTCTGTACAACCGTCATCTATATCTAGACTAACGAGACCTGTCTGTACAACCGTCTTCTATATCTAGACTAACGAGATCCGTCTGTACAACCGTCTTCTATATCTAGACTAACGAGATCCGTCTGTACAACCGTCTTCTATATCTAGACTAACGAGATCCGGCTGTACAACCGTCTTCTATATCTAGACTAACGAGATCCGTCTGTACAACCGTCTTCTATATCTAGACTAACGAGATCCGTCTGTACAACCGTCTTCTATATCTAGACTAACGAGATCCGTCTGTACAACCGTCTTCTATATCTAGACTAACGGGATCCGTCTGTACAACCGTCTTCTATATCTAGACTAACGAGATCCGTCTGTACAACCGTCTTTTATATCTAGACTAACGAGATCCGCCTGCACAACCGTCTTTTATATCTAGACTAACACGATCCGTCTGTACAACCGTTTTCTATATCGAGACTAACGAGATCCGTCTGTACAACCGTCTTCTATATCTAGACTAACGGGATACGACGTTGGACAAACGTCTTCTATATCTAGACTAACGAGATCCGTCTGTACAACCGTCTTCTATATCTAGACTAACGAGACCCGTCTGTACAACCGTCTTCTATATCTAGACTAACGGGATACGTCGTTGGACAAACGTCTTCTATATCTAGACTAACGAGATCCGTCTGTACAACCGTCTTCTATATCTAGACTAACGAGATCCGTCTGTACAACCGTCTTCTATATCTAGACTAACGAGATCCGTCTGTACAACCGTCTTCTATATCTAGACTAACGAGATCCGTCTGTACAACCGTCTTCTATATCTAGACTAACGAGATCCGTCTGTACAACCGTCTTCTATATCTAGACTAACGAGATCCGTCTGTACAACCGTCTTCTATATCTAGACTAACGAGATCCGTCTGTACAACCGTCTTCTATATCTAGACTAACGAGATCTCTCGTTATACAACCGTCTTCTATATCTAGACTAACGAGATCTCTCGTTATACAACCGTCTTCTATATCTAGACTAACGAGATCCGTCTGTACAACCGCCTTCTATATCTAGACTAACGAGATCCGTCTGCACAACCGTCTTCTATATCTAGACTAACGAGATCCGTCTGTACAACCGTCTTTTATATCTAGACTAACGAGATCCGTCTGCACAACCGTCTTCTATATCTAGACTAACGAGATCCGTCTGTACAACCGTCTTCTATATCTAGACTAACGAGATCCGTCTGTACAACCGTCTCCTATATCTAGACTAACGAGATCCGTCTGTACAACCGTCTTCTATATCTAGACTAACGAGATCCGTCTGTACAACCGTCTTCTATATCTAGACTAACGAGATCCGTCTGTACAACCGTCTTCTATATCTAGACTAACGAGATCCGTCTGTACAACCGTCTTCTATATCTAGACTAACGAGATCCGTCTGTACAACCGTCTTCTATATCTAGACTAACGAGATCCGTCTGTACAACCGTCTTCTATATCTAGACTAACGGGATCCGTCTGTACAACCGTCTTCTATATCTAGACTAACGGGATACGTCGTTGGACAAACGTCTTCTATATCTAGACTAACGAGATCCGTCTGTACAACCGTCTTCTATATCTAGACTAACGAGATCCGTCTGTACAACCGTCTTCTATATCTAGACTAACGAGATCCGTCTGTACAACCGTCTTCTATATCTAGACTAACGAGATCCGTCTGTACAACCGTCTTCTATATCTAGACTAACGAGATCCGTCTGTACAACCGTCTTCTATATCTAGACTAACGAGATCCGTCTTTACAACCGTCTTCTATATCTAGACTAACGAGATCCGTCTGTACAACCGTCTTCTATATCTAGACTAACGATATCTCTCGTTATACAACCGTCTTCTATATCTAGACTAACGGGATCCGTCTGTACAACCGTCTTCTATATCTAGACTAACGAGATCTCTCGTTATACAACCGTCTTCTATATCTAGACTAACGAGATCCGTCTGTACAACCGTCTTCTATATCTAGACTAACGAGATCTCTCGTTATACAACCGTCTTCTATATCTAGACTAACGAGATCCGTCTGTACAACCGTCTTCTATATCTAGACTAACGAGATCTCTCGTTATACAACCGTCTTCTATATCTAGACTAACGAGATCCGTCTGTACAACCGTCTTCTATATCTAGACTAACGAGATCTCTCGTTATACAACCGTCTTCTATATCTAGACTAACGAGATCCGTCTGTACAACCGTCTTCTATATCTAGACTAACGAGATCCATCTGTACAACCGTCTTCTATATCTAGACTAAGGAGATCCGTCTGTACAACCGTCATCTATATCTAGACTAACGAGACCCGTCTGTACAACCGTCTTCTATATCTAGACTAACGAGATCCGTCTGTACAACCGTCTTCTATATCTAGACTAACGAGATCCGTCTGTACAACCGTCTTCTATATCTAGACTAACGAGATCCGTCTGTACAACCGTCTTCTATATCTAGACTAACGAGATCCGTCTGTACAACCGTCTTCTATATCTAGACTAACGAGATCCGTCTGTACAACCGTCTTCTATATCTAGACTAACGGGATCCGTCTGTACAACCGTCTTCTATATCTAGACTAACGGGATACGTCGTTGGACAAACGTCTTCTATATCTAGACTAACGAGATCCGTCTGTACAACCGTCTTCTATATCTAGACTAACGAGATCCGTCTGTACAACCGTCTTCTATATCTAGACTAACGAGATCCGTCTGTACAACCGTCTTCTATATCTAGACTAACGAGATCCGTCTGTACAACCGTCTTCTATATCTAGACTAACGGGATCCGTCTGTACAACAGTCTTCTATATCTAGACTAACGGGATACGTCGTTGGACAAACGTCTTCTATATCTAGACTAACGAGATCCGTCTGTACAACCGTCTTCTATATCTAGACTAACGAGATCCGTCTGTACAACCGTCTTCTATATCTAGACTAACGAGATCCGTCTGTACAACCGTCTTCTATATCTAGACTAACGAGATCCGTCTGTACAACCGTCTTCTATATCTAGACTAACGAGATCCGTCTGTACAACCGTCTTCTATATCTAGACTAACGAGATCCGTCTTTACAACCGTCTTCTATATCTAGACTAACGAGATCCGTCTGTACAACCGTCTTCTATATCTAGACTAACGATATCTCTCGTTATACAACCGTCTTCTATATCTAGACTAACGAGATCCGTCTGTACAACCGTCTTCTATATCTAGACTAACGAGATCTCTCGTTATACAACCGTCTTCTATATCTAGACTAACGAGATCCGTCTGTACAACCGTCTTCTATATCTAGACTAACGAGATCCATCTGTACAACCGTCTTCTATATCTAGACTAAGGAGATCCGTCTGTACAACCGTCATCTATATCTAGACTAACGAGACCTGTCTGTACAACCGTCTTCTATATCTAGACTAACGAGATCCGTCTGTACAACCGTCTTCTATATCTAGACTAACGAGATCCGTCTGTACAACCGTCTTCTATATCTAGACTAACGAGATCCGGCTGTACAACCGTCTTCTATATCTAGACTAACGAGATCCGTCTGTACAACCGTCTTCTATATCTAGACTAACGAGATCCGTCTGTACAACCGTCTTCTATATCTAGACTAACGAGATCCGTCTGTACAACCGTCTTCTATATCTAGACTAACGGGATCCGTCTGTACAACCGTCTTCTATATCTAGACTAACGAGATCCGTCTGTACAACCGTCTTTTATATCTAGACTAACGAGATCCGCCTGCACAACCGTCTTTTATATCTAGACTAACACGATCCGTCTGTACAACCGTTTTCTATATCGAGACTAACGAGATCCGTCTGTACAACCGTCTTCTATATCTAGACTAACGGGATACGACGTTGGACAAACGTCTTCTATATCTAGACTAACGAGATCCGTCTGTACAACCGTCTTCTATATCTAGACTAACGAGACCCGTCTGTACAACCGTCTTCTATATCTAGACTAACGGGATACGTCGTTGGACAAACGTCTTCTATATCTAGACTAACGAGATCCGTCTGTACAACCGTCTTCTATATCTAGACTAACGAGATCCGTCTGTACAACCGTCTTCTATATCTAGACTAACGAGATCCGTCTGTACAACCGTCTTCTATATCTAGACTAACGAGATCCGTCTGTACAACCGTCTTCTATATCTAGACTAACGAGATCCGTCTGTACAACCGTCTTCTATATCTAGACTAACGAGATCCGTCTGTACAACCGTCTTCTATATCTAGACTAACGAGATCCGTCTGTACAACCGTCTTCTATATCTAGACTAACGAGATCTCTCGTTATACAACCGTCTTCTATATCTAGACTAACGAGATCTCTCGTTATACAACCGTCTTCTATATCTAGACTAACGAGATCCGTCTGTACAACCGCCTTCTATATCTAGACTAACGAGATCCGTCTGCACAACCGTCTTCTATATCTAGACTAACGAGATCCGTCTGTACAACCGTCTTTTATATCTAGACTAACGAGATCCGTCTGCACAACCGTCTTCTATATCTAGACTAACGAGATCCGTCTGTACAACCGTCTTCTATATCTAGACTAACGAGATCCGTCTGTACAACCGTCTCCTATATCTAGACTAACGAGATCCGTCTGTACAACCGTCTTCTATATCTAGACTAACGAGATCCGTCTGTACAACCGTCTTCTATATCTAGACTAACGAGATCCGTCTGTACAACCGTCTTCTATATCTAGACTAACGAGATCCGT
The DNA here is from genome assembly GCA_960531205.1 of Andrena bicolor. NCBI lineage: Eukaryota > Metazoa > Arthropoda > Insecta > Hymenoptera > Andrenidae > Andrena > Andrena bicolor. The sequence goes on along the minus strand of CAUIJW010000231.1, from coordinate 683,987 downwards.
CTGTACAACCGTCTTCTATATCTAGACTAACGAGATCCGTCTGTACAACCGTCTTCTATATCTAGACTAACGAGATCCGTCTGTACAACCGTCTTCTATATCTAGACTAACGGGATCCGTCTGTACAACCGTCTTCTATATCTAGACTAACGGGATACGTCGTTGGACAAACGTCTTCTATATCTAGACTAACGAGATCCGTCTGTACAACCGTCTTCTATATCTAGACTAACGAGATCCGTCTGTACAACCGTCTTCTATATCTAGACTAACGAGATCCGTCTGTACAACCGTCTTCTATATCTAGACTAACGAGATCCGTCTGTACAACCGTCTTCTATATCTAGACTAACGAGATCCGTCTGTACAACCGTCTTCTATATCTAGACTAACGAGATCCGTCTTTACAACCGTCTTCTATATCTAGACTAACGAGATCCGTCTGTACAACCGTCTTCTATATCTAGACTAACGATATCTCTCGTTATACAACCGTCTTCTATATCTAGACTAACGGGATCCGTCTGTACAACCGTCTTCTATATCTAGACTAACGAGATCTCTCGTTATACAACCGTCTTCTATATCTAGACTAACGAGATCCGTCTGTACAACCGTCTTCTATATCTAGACTAACGAGATCTCTCGTTATACAACCGTCTTCTATATCTAGACTAACGAGATCCGTCTGTACAACCGTCTTCTATATCTAGACTAACGAGATCTCTCGTTATACAACCGTCTTCTATATCTAGACTAACGAGATCCGTCTGTACAACCGTCTTCTATATCTAGACTAACGAGATCTCTCGTTATACAACCGTCTTCTATATCTAGACTAACGAGATCCGTCTGTACAACCGTCTTCTATATCTAGACTAACGAGATCCATCTGTACAACCGTCTTCTATATCTAGACTAAGGAGATCCGTCTGTACAACCGTCATCTATATCTAGACTAACGAGACCCGTCTGTACAACCGTCTTCTATATCTAGACTAACGAGATCCGTCTGTACAACCGTCTTCTATATCTAGACTAACGAGATCCGTCTGTACAACCGTCTTCTATATCTAGACTAACGAGATCCGGCTGTACAACCGTCTTCTATATCTAGACTAACGAGATCCGTCTGTACAACCGTCTTCTATATCTAGACTAACGAGATCCGTCTGTACAACCGTCTTCTATATCTAGACTAACGAGATCCGTCTGTACAACCGTCTTCTATATCTAGACTAACGGGATCCGTCTGTACAACCGTCTTCTATATCTAGACTAACGAGATCCGTCTGTACAACCGTCTTTTATATCTAGACTAACGAGATCCACCTGCACAACCGTCTTTTATATCTAGACTAACACGATCCGTCTGTACAACCGTTTTCTATATCGAGACTAACGAGATCCGTCTGTACAACCGTCTTCTATATCTAGACTAACGGGATACGACGTTGGACAAACGTCTTCTATATCTAGACTAACGAGATCCGTCTGTACAACCGTCTTCTATATCTAGACTAACGAGACCCGTCTGTACAACCGTCTTCTATATCTAGACTAACGGGATACGTCGTTGGACAAACGTCTTCTATATCTAGACTAACGAGATCCGTCTGTACAACCGTCTTCTATATCTAGACTAACGAGATCCGTCTGTACAACCGTCTTCTATATCTAGACTAACGAGATCCGTCTGTACAACCGTCTTCTATATCTAGACTAACGAGATCCGTCTGCACAACCGTCTTCTATATCTAGACTAACGAGATCCGTCTGTACAACCGTCTTCTATATCTAGACTAACGAGATCCGTCTGTACAACCGTCTCCTATATCTAGACTAACGAGATCCGTCTGTACAACCGTCTTCTATTTCTAGACTAACGAGATCCGTCTGTACAACCGTCTTCTATATCTAGACTAACGAGATCCGTCTGTACAACCGTCTTCTATATCTAGACTAACGAGATCCGTCTGTACAACCGTCTTCTATATCTAGACTAACGAGATCCGTCTGTACAACCGTCTTCTATATCTAGACTAACGAGATCCGTCTGTACAACCGTCTTCTATATCTAGACTAACGGGATCCGTCTGTACAACCGTCTTCTATATCTAGACTAACGGGATACGTCGTTGGACAAACGTCTTCTATATCTAGACTAACGAGATCCGTCTGTACAACCGTCTTCTATATCTAGACTAACGAGATCCGTCTGTACAACCGTCTTCTATATCTAGACTAACGAGATCCGTCTGTACAACCGTCTTCTATATCTAGACTAACGAGATCCGTCTGTACAACCGTCTTCTATATCTAGACTAACGAGATCTCTCGTTATACAACCGTCTTCTATATCTAGACTAACGAGATCCGTCTGTACAACCGTCTTCTATATCTAGACTAACGAGGTACGTCGTTGGACAAACGTCTTCAATATCTAGACTAACGAGATCCGTCTGTACAACCGTCTTCTATATCTAGACTAACGGGATCCGTCTGTACAACCGTCTTCTATATCTAGACTAACGAGATCCGTCTGTACAACCGTCTTCTATATCTAGACTAATGAGATCCGTCTGTACAACCGTCTTCTATATCTAGACTAACGAGATCCGTCTGTACAACCGTCTTCTATATCTAGACTAATGAGATCCGTCTGTACAACCGTCTTCTATATCTAGACTAACGAGACCCGTCTGTACAACCGTCTTCTCTATCTAGACTCACGAGACCCGTCTGTACAACCTTCTTCTATATCTAGACTAACGAGATCCGTCTGTACAACCGTCTTCTATATCTAGACTAACGAGATCCGTCTGTACAACCGTCTTCTATATCTAGACTAACGAGATCCGTCTGAACAACCGTCTTCTATATCTAGACTAACGAGATCCGTCTGTACAACCGTCTTCTATATCTAGACTAATGAGATCCGTCTGTACAACCGTCTTCTATATCTAGACTAACGAGACCCGTCTGTACAACCGTCTTCTCTATCTAGACTCACGAGACCCGTCTGTACAACCTTCTTCTATATCTAGACTAACGAGATCCGTCTGTACAACCGTCTTCTATATCTAGACTAACGAGATCCGTCTGTACAACCGTCTTCTATATCTAGACTAACGAGACCCGTCTGTACAACCGTCTTCTATATCTAGACTAACGGGATACGTCGTTGGACAATCGTCTTCTATATCTAGACTAACGAGATCCGTCTGTACAACCGTCTTCTATATCTAGACTAACGAGATCCGTCTGTACAACCGTCTTCTATATCTAGACTAACGAGATCCGTCTGTACAACCGTCTTCTATATCTAGACTAACGAGATCCGTCTGTACAACCGTCTTCTATATCTAGACTAACGAGATCCGTCTGTACAACCGTCTTCTATATCTAGACTAACGAGATCCGGCTGTACAACCGTCTTCTATATCTAGACTAACGAGATCCGTCTGTACAACCGTCTTCTATATCTAGACTAACGAGATCTCTCGTTATACAACCGTCTTCTATATCTAGACTAACGAGATCCGTCTGTACAACCGTCTTCTATATCTAGACTAACGAGATCCGTCTGTACAACCGTTTTCTATATCTAGACTAACGAGGTACGTCGTTGGACAAACGTCTTCAATATCTAGACTAACGAGATCCGTCTGTACAACCGTCTTCTATATCTAGACTAACGGGATCCGTCTGTACAACCGTCTTCTATATCTAGACTAACGAGATCCGTCTGTACAACCGTCTTCTATATCTAGACTAATGAGATCCGTCTGTACAACCGTCTTCTATATCTAGACTAACGAGACCCGTCTGTACAACCGTCTTCTCTATCTAGACTCACGAGACCCGTCTGTACAACCTTCTTCTATATCTAGACTAACGAGATCCGTCTGTACAACCGTCTTCTATATCTAGACTAAAGAGATCCGTCGGTACAACCGTCTTCTATATCTAGACTAACGAGATCCGTCTGTACAACCGTCTTCTATATCTAGACTAACGAGATCTCTCGTTATACAACCGTCTTCTATATCTAGACTAACGAGATCCGTCTGTACAACCGTCTTCTATATCTAGACTAACGAGATCCGTCTGTACAACCGTCTTCTATATCTAGACTAACGAGATCCGTCTGTACAACCGTCTTCTATATCTAGACTAACGAGATCCGTCTGTACAACCGTCTTCAATATCTAGACTAACGAGATCCATCTGTACAACCGTCTTCTATATCTAGACTAATGAGATCCGTCTGTACAACCGTCATCTATATCTAGACTAACGAGACCCGTCTGTACAACCGTCTTCTATATCTAGACTAACGGGATACGTCGTTGGACAAACGTCTTCTATATCTAGACTAACGAGATCCGTCTGTACAACCGTCTTCTATATCTAGACTAACGAGATCCGTCTGTACAACCGTCTTCTATATCTAGACTAACGAGATCCGTCTGTACAACCGTCTTCTATATCTAGACTAACGAGATCCGTCTGTACAACCGTCATCTATATCTAGACTAACGAGATCCGTCTGTACAACCGTCTTCTATATCTAGACTAACGAGATCCATCTGTACAACCGTCTTCTATATCTAGACTAAGGAGATCCGTCTGTACAACCGTCTTCTATATCTAGACTAACGAGATCCATCTGTACAACCGCCTTCTATATCTAGACTAAGGAGATCCGTCTGTACAACCGTCATCTATATCTAGACTAACGAGACCCGTCTGTACAACCGTCTTCTATATCTAGACTAACGAGATCCGTCTGTACAACCGTCTTCTATATCTAGACTAACGAGACCCGTCTGTACAACCGTCTTCTATATCTAGACTAACGGGATACGTCGTTGGACAAACGTCTTCTATATCTAGACTAACGAGATCCGTCTGTACAATCGTCTTCTATATCTAGACTAACGAGATCCGTCTGTACAACCGTCTTCTATATCTAGACTAACGAGATCCGTCTGTACAACCGTCTTCTATATCTAGACTAACGAGATCCGTCTGTACAACCGTCTTCTATATCTAGACTAACGAGATCCGTCTGTACAACCGTCTTCTATATCTAGACTAACGAGATCCGTCTGTACAACCGTCTTCTATATCTAGACTAACGAGATCCGTCTGTACAACCGTCTTCTATATCTAGACTAACGAGATCCGTCTGTACAACCGTCTTCTATATCTAGACTAACGAGATCCGTCTGAACAACCGTCTTCTATATCTAGACTAACGAGATCCGTCTGTACAACCGTCTTCTATATCTAGACTAACGGGATACGACGTTGGACAAACGTCTTCTATATCTAGACTAACGAGATCCGTCTGTACAACCGTCTTCTATATCTAGACTAACGAGATCTCTCGTTATACAACCGTCTTCTATATCTAGACTAACGGGATACGTCGTTGGACAAACGTCTTCTATATCTAGACTAACGAGATCCGTCTGTACAACCGTCTTCTATATCTAGACTAACGAGATCCGTCTGTACAACCGTCTTCTATATCTAGACTAACGAGATCCGTCTGTACAACCGTCTTCTATATCTAGACTAACGAGATCCGTCTGTACAACCGTCTTCTATATCTAGACTAACGAGATCCGTCTGTACAACCGTCTTCTATATCTAGACTAACGAGATCCGTCTGTACAACCGTCTTCTATATCTAGACTAACGAGATCCGTCTGTACAACCGTCTTCTATATCTAGACTAACGAGATCTCTCGTTATACAACCGTCTTGTATATCTAGACTAACGAGATCTCTCGTTATACAACCGTCTTCTATATCTAGACTAACGAGATCCGTCTGTACAACCGCCCTCTATATCTAGACTAACGAGATCCGTCTGCACAAACGTCTTCTATATCTAGACTAACGAGATCCGTCTGTACAACCGTCTTCTATATCTAGACTAACGAGATCTCTCGTTATACAACCGTCTTCTATATCTAGACTAACGGGATACGTCGTTGGACAAACGTCTTCTATATCTAGACTAACGAGATCCGTCTGTACAACCGTCTTCTATATCTAGACTAACGAGATCCGTCTGTACAACCGTCTTCAATATCTAGACTAACGAGATCCGTCTGTACAACCGTCTTCTATATCTAGACTAATGAGATCCGTCTGTACAACCGTCTTCTATATCTAGACTAACGAGACCCGTCTGTACAACCGTCTTCTCTATCTAGACTCACGAGACCCGTCTGTACAACCGTCTTCTATATCTAGACTAATGAGATCCGTCTGTACAACCGTCTTCTATATCTAGACTAACGAGACCCGTCTGTACAACCGTCTTCTATATCTAGACTAACGAGATCCGTCTGTATAACCGTCTTCTATATCTAGACTAACGAGATCTCTCGTTATACAACCGTCTTCTATATCTAGACTAACGAGATCCGTCTGTACAACCGTCATCTATATCTAGACTAACGAGATCCGTCTGCACAACCGTCTTCTATATCTAGACTAACGACATCCGTCTGTACAACCGTCTTCTATATCTAGACTAACGAGATCTCTCGTTATACAACCGTCTTCTATATCTAGACTAACGAGATCCGTCTGTACAACCGCCTTCTATATCTAGACTAACGAGATCCGTCTGCACAACCGTCTTCTATATGTAGACTAACGAGATCCGTCTGTACAACCGTCTTCTATATCTAGACTAACGAGATCCGTCTGTACAACCGTCTTCTATATCTAGACTAACGAGATCCGTCTGTACAACCGTCTTCTATATCTAGACTAACGAGATCCGTCTGCACAACCGTCTTCTATATCTAGACTAACGAGATCCGTCTGTACAACCGTCTTCTATATCTAGACTAACGAGATCCGTCTGTACAACCGTCTTCTATATCTAGACTAACGAGATCCGTCTGTACAACCGTCTTCTATATCTAGACTAACGAGATCCGTCTGTACAACCGTCTTCTATATCTAGACTAACGAGATCCGTCTGTACAACCGTCTTCTATATCTAGACTAACGAGATCCGTCTGTACAACCGTCTTCTATATCTAGACTAACGGGATCCGTCTGTACAACAGTCTTCTATATCTAGACTAACGGGATACGTCGTTGGACAAACGTCTTCTATATCTAGACTAACGAGATCCGTCTGTACAACCGTCTTCTATATCTAGACTAACGAGATCCGTCTGTACAACCGTCTTCTATATCTAGACTAACGAGATCCGTCTGTACAACCGTCTTCTATATCTAGACTAACGAGATCCGTCTGTACAACCGTCTTCTATATCTAGACTAACGAGATCCGTCTGTACAACCGTCTTCTATATCTAGACTAACGAGATCCGTCTTTACAACCGTCTTCTATATCTAGACTAACGAGATCCGTCTGTACAACCGTCTTCTATATCTAGACTAACGATATCTCTCGTTATACAACCGTCTTCTATATCTAGACTAACGAGATCCGTCTGTACAACCGTCTTCTATATCTAGACTAACGAGATCTCTCGTTATACAACCGTCTTCTATATCTAGACTAACGAGATCCGTCTGTACAACCGTCTTCTATATCTAGACTAACGAGATCCATCTGTACAACCGTCTTCTATATCTAGACTAAGGAGATCCGTCTGTACAACCGTCATCTATATCTAGACTAACGAGACCTGTCTGTACAACCGTCTTCTATATCTAGACTAACGAGATCCGTCTGTACAACCGTCTTCTATATCTAGACTAACGAGATCCGTCTGTACAACCGTCTTCTATATCTAGACTAACGAGATCCGGCTGTACAACCGTCTTCTATATCTAGACTAACGAGATCCGTCTGTACAACCGTCTTCTATATCTAGACTAACGAGATCCGTCTGTACAACCGTCTTCTATATCTAGACTAACGAGATCCGTCTGTACAACCGTCTTCTATATCTAGACTAACGGGATCCGTCTGTACAACCGTCTTCTATATCTAGACTAACGAGATCCGTCTGTACAACCGTCTTTTATATCTAGACTAACGAGATCCGCCTGCACAACCGTCTTTTATATCTAGACTAACACGATCCGTCTGTACAACCGTTTTCTATATCGAGACTAACGAGATCCGTCTGTACAACCGTCTTCTATATCTAGACTAACGGGATACGACGTTGGACAAACGTCTTCTATATCTAGACTAACGAGATCCGTCTGTACAACCGTCTTCTATATCTAGACTAACGAGACCCGTCTGTACAACCGTCTTCTATATCTAGACTAACGGGATACGTCGTTGGACAAACGTCTTCTATATCTAGACTAACGAGATCCGTCTGTACAACCGTCTTCTATATCTAGACTAACGAGATCCGTCTGTACAACCGTCTTCTATATCTAGACTAACGAGATCCGTCTGTACAACCGTCTTCTATATCTAGACTAACGAGATCCGTCTGTACAACCGTCTTCTATATCTAGACTAACGAGATCCGTCTGTACAACCGTCTTCTATATCTAGACTAACGAGATCCGTCTGTACAACCGTCTTCTATATCTAGACTAACGAGATCCGTCTGTACAACCGTCTTCTATATCTAGACTAACGAGATCCGTCTGTACAACCGTCTTCTATATCTAGACTAACGAGATCTCTCGTTATACAACCGTCTTCTATATCTAGACTAACGAGATCTCTCGTTATACAACCGTCTTCTATATCTAGACTAACGAGATCCGTCTGTACAACCGCCTTCTATATCTAGACTAACGAGATCCGTCTGCACAACCGTCTTCTATATCTAGACTAACGAGATCCGTCTGTACAACCGTCTTTTATATCTAGACTAACGAGATCCGTCTGCACAACCGTCTTCTATATCTAGACTAACGAGATCCGTCTGTACAACCGTCTTCTATATCTAGACTAACGAGATCCGTCTGTACAACCGTCTCCTATATCTAGACTAACGAGATCCGTCTGTACAACCGTCTTCTATATCTAGACTAACGAGATCCGTCTGTACAACCGTCTTCTATATCTAGACTAACGAGATCCGTCTGTACAACCGTCTTCTATATCTAGACTAACGAGATCCGTCTGTACAACCGTCTTCTATATCTAGACTAACGAGATCCGTCTGTACAACCGTCTTCTATATCTAGACTAACGAGATCCGTCTGTACAACCGTCTTCTATATCTAGACTAACGGGATCCGTCTGTACAACCGTCTTCTATATCTAGACTAACGGGATACGTCGTTGGACAAACGTCTTCTATATCTAGACTAACGAGATCCGTCTGTACAACCGTCTTCTATATCTAGACTAACGAGATCCGTCTGTACAACCGTCTTCTATATCTAGACTAACGAGATCCGTCTGTACAACCGTCTTCTATATCTAGACTAACGAGATCCGTCTGTACAACCGTCTTCTATATCTAGACTAACGAGATCCGTCTGTACAACCGTCTTCTATATCTAGACTAACGAGATCCGTCTTTACAACCGTCTTCTATATCTAGACTAACGAGATCCGTCTGTACAACCGTCTTCTATATCTAGACTAACGATATCTCTCGTTATACAACCGTCTTCTATATCTAGACTAACGGGATCCGTCTGTACAACCGTCTTCTATATCTAGACTAACGAGATCTCTCGTTATACAACCGTCTTCTATATCTAGACTAACGAGATCCGTCTGTACAACCGTCTTCTATATCTAGACTAACGAGATCTCTCGTTATACAACCGTCTTCTATATCTAGACTAACGAGATCCGTCTGTACAACCGTCTTCTATATCTAGACTAACGAGATCTCTCGTTATACAACCGTCTTCTATATCTAGACTAACGAGATCCGTCTGTACAACCGTCTTCTATATCTAGACTAACGAGATCTCTCGTTATACAACCGTCTTCTATATCTAGACTAACGAGATCCGTCTGTACAACCGTCTTCTATATCTAGACTAACGAGATCCATCTGTACAACCGTCTTCTATATCTAGACTAAGGAGATCCGTCTGTACAACCGTCATCTATATCTAGACTAACGAGACCCGTCTGTACAACCGTCTTCTATATCTAGACTAACGAGATCCGTCTGTACAACCGTCTTCTATATCTAGACTAACGAGATCCGTCTGTACAACCGTCTTCTATATCTAGACTAACGAGATCCGGCTGTACAACCGTCTTCTATATCTAGACTAACGAGATCCGTCTGTACAACCGTCTTCTATATCTAGACTAACGAGATCCGTCTGTACAACCGTCTTCTATATCTAGACTAACGAGATCCGTCTGTACAACCGTCTTCTATATCTAGACTAACGGGATCCGTCTGTACAACCGTCTTCTATATCTAGACTAACGAGATCCGTCTGTACAACCGTCTTTTATATCTAGACTAACGAGATCCACCTGCACAACCGTCTTTTATATCTAGACTAACACGATCCGTCTGTACAACCGTTTTCTATATCGAGACTAACGAGATCCGTCTGTACAACCGTCTTCTATATCTAGACTAACGGGATACGACGTTGGACAAACGTCTTCTATATCTAGACTAACGAGATCCGTCTGTACAACCGTCTTCTATATCTAGACTAACGAGACCCGTCTGTACAACCGTCTTCTATATCTAGACTAACGGGATACGTCGTTGGACAAACGTCTTCTATATCTAGACTAACGAGATCCGTCTGTACAACCGTCTTCTATATCTAGACTAACGAGATCCGTCTGTACAACCGTCTTCTATATCTAGACTAACGAGATCCGTCTGTACAACCGTCTTCTATATCTAGACTAACGAGATCCGTCTGCACAACCGTCTTCTATATCTAGACTAACGAGATCCGTCTGTACAACCGTCTTCTATATCTAGACTAACGAGATCCGTCTGTACAACCGTCTCCTATATCTAGACTAACGAGATCCGTCTGTACAACCGTCTTCTATTTCTAGACTAACGAGATCCGTCTGTACAACCGTCTTCTATATCTAGACTAACGAGATCCGTCTGTACAACCGTCTTCTATATCTAGACTAACGAGATCCGTCTGTACAACCGTCTTCTATATCTAGACTAACGAGATCCGTCTGTACAACCGTCTTCTATATCTAGACTAACGAGATCCGTCTGTACAACCGTCTTCTATATCTAGACTAACGGGATCCGTCTGTACAACCGTCTTCTATATCTAGACTAACGGGATACGTCGTTGGACAAACGTCTTCTATATCTAGACTAACGAGATCCGTCTGTACAACCGTCTTCTATATCTAGACTAACGAGATCCGTCTGTACAACCGTCTTCTATATCTAGACTAACGAGATCCGTCTGTACAACCGTCTTCTATATCTAGACTAACGAGATCCGTCTGTACAACCGTCTTCTATATCTAGACTAACGAGATCTCTCGTTATACAACCGTCTTCTATATCTAGACTAACGAGATCCGTCTGTACAACCGTCTTCTATATCTAGACTAACGAGGTACGTCGTTGGACAAACGTCTTCAATATCTAGACTAACGAGATCCGTCTGTACAACCGTCTTCTATATCTAGACTAACGGGATCCGTCTGTACAACCGTCTTCTATATCTAGACTAACGAGATCCGTCTGTACAACCGTCTTCTATATCTAGACTAATGAGATCCGTCTGTACAACCGTCTTCTATATCTAGACTAACGAGACCCGTCTGTACAACCGTCTTCTCTATCTAGACTCACGAGACCCGTCTGTACAACCTTCTTCTATATCTAGACTAACGAGATCCGTCTGTACAACCGTCTTCTATATCTAGACTAACGAGATCCGTCTGTACAACCGTCTTCTATATCTAGACTAACGAGATCCGTCTGAACAACCGTCTTCTATATCTAGACTAACGAGATCCGTCTGTACAACCGTCTTCTATATCTAGACTAACGAGATCCGTCTGTACAACCGTCTTCTATATCTAGACTAACGAGATCCGTCTGTACAACCGTCTTCTATATCTAGACTAACGAGATCCGTCTGTACAACCGTCTTCTATATCTAGACTAACGAGATCCGTCTGCACAACCGTCTTCTATATCTAGACTAACGAGATCTCTCGTTATACAACCGTCTTCTATATCTAGACTAACGGGATACGTCGTTGGACAAACGTCTTCTATATCTAGACCAACGAGATCCGCCTGTACAACCGTCTTCTATATCTAGACTCACGAGATCCGTCTGTACAACCGTCTTCTATATCCAGACTAACGAGACCCGTCTGTACAACCGTCTTCTATATCTAGACTAACGAGATCCGTCTGTACAACCGTCTTCTATATCTAGACTAACGATATCTCTCGTTATACAACCGTCTTCTATATCTAGACTAACGGGATCCGTCTGTACAACCGTCTTCTATATCTGGACTAACGAGATCTCTCGTTATACAACCGTCTTCTATATCTAGACTAACGAGATCCGTCTGTACAACCGTCTTCTATATCTAGACTAACGAGATCCATCTGTACAACCGTCTTCTATATCTAGACTAAGGAGATCCGTCTGTACAACCGTCTTCTATATCTAGACTAACGAGATCCGTCTGTACTACCGTCTTCTATATCTAGACTAACGAGATCTCTCGTTATACAACCGTCTTCTATATCTAGACTAACGAGATCCGTCTGTACAACCGTCTTCTATATCTAGACTAACGAGATCCGTCTGTACAACCGTTTTCTATATCTAGACTAACGAGGTACGTCGTTGGACAAACGTCTTCAATATCTAGACTAACGAGATCCGTCTGTACAACCGTCTTCTATATCTAGACTAACGGGATCCGTCTGTACAACCGTCTTCTATATCTAGACTAACGAGATCCGTCTGTACAACCGTCTTCTATATCTAGACTAATGAGATCCGTCTGTACAACCGTCTTCTATATCTAGACTAACGAGACCCGTCTGTACAACCGTCTTCTCTATCTAGACTCACGAGACCCGTCTGTACAACCGTCTTCTATATCTAGACTAATGAGATCCGTCTGTACAACCGTCTTCTATATCTAGACTAACGAGACCCGTCTGTACAACCGTCTTCTCTATCTAGACTCACGAGACCCGTCTGTACAACCTTCTTCTATATCTAGACTAACGAGATCCGTCTGTACAACCGTCTTCTATATCTAGACTAAAGAGATCCGTCGGTACAACCGTCTTCTATATCTAGACTAACGAGATCCGTCTGTACAACCGTCTTCTATATCTAGACTAACGAGATCTCTCGTTATACAACCGTCTTCTATATCTAGACTAACGAGATCCGTCTGTACAACCGTCTTCTATATCTAGTCTAACGAGATCCGTCTGTACAACCGTCTTCTATATCTAGACTAACGAGATCCGTCTGTACAACCTTCTTCTATATCTAGACTAACGAGATCCGTCTGTACAACCGTCTTCTATATCTAGACTAACGAGATCCGTCTGTACAACCGTCTTCTATATCTAGACTAACGAGATCCGTCTGTACAACCGTCTTCTATATCTAGACTAACGAGATCCGTCTGTACAACCGTCTTCTATATCTAGACTAACGGGATACGACGTTGGACAAACGTCTTCTATATCTAGACTAACGAGATCCGTCTGTACAACCGTCTTTTATATCTAGACTAACGAGATCCGTCTGCACAACCGTCTTTTATATCTAGACTAACGCGATCCGTCTGTACAACCGTTTTCTATATCGAGACTAACGAGATCCGTCTGTACAACCGTCTTCTATATCTAGACTAACGGGATACGACGTTGGACAAACGTCTTCTATATCTAGACTAACGAGATCCGTCTGTACAACCGTCTTCTATATCTAGTCTAACGAGATCTCTCGTTATACAACCGTCTTCTATATCTAGACTAACGAGATCCGTCTGTACAACCGTCTTCTATATCTAGACTAACGAGATCCGTCTGTACAACCGTCTTCTATATCTAGACTAACGAGATCTCTCGTTATACAACCGTCTTCAATATCTAGACTAACGAGATCCGTCTGTACAACCGTCTTCTATATCTAGACTAACGAGATCCATCTGTACAACCGTCTTCTATATCTAGACTAAGGAGATCCGTCTGTACAACCGTCATCTATATCTAGACTAACGAGACCCGTCTGTACAACCGTCTTCTATATCTAGACTAACGAGATCCGTCTGTACAACCGTCTTCTATATCTAGACTAACGAGATCCGTCTGTACAACCGTCTTCTATATCTAGACTAACGAGATCCGGCTGTACAACCGTCTTCTATATCTAGACTAACGAGATCCGTCTGTACAACCGTCTTCTATATCTAGACTAACGAGATCCGTCTGTACAACCGTCTTCTATATCTAGACTAACGAGATCCGTCTGTACAACCGTCTTCTATATCTAGACTAACGAGATCCGTCTGTACAACCGTCTTCTATATCTAGACTAACGAGAACCGTCTGTACAACCGTCTTCTCTATCTAGACTCACGAGACCCGTCTGTACAACCTTCTTCTATATCTAGACTAACGAGATCCGTCTGTACAACCGTTTTCTATATCTAGACTAACGAGGTACGTCGTTGGACAAACGTCTTCAATATCTAGACTAACGAGATCCGTCTGTACAACCGTCTTCTATATCTAGACTAACGGGATCCGTCTGTACAACCGTCTTCTATATCTAGACTAACGAGATCCGTCTGTACAACCGTCTTCTATATCTAGACTAATGAGATCCGTCTGTACAACCGTCTTCTATATCTAGACTAACGAGATCCGTCTGTACAACCGTCTTCTATATCTAGACTAACGAGATCCGTCTGTACAACCGTCTTCTATATCTAGACTAACGAGATCCGTCTGTACAACCGTCTTCTATATCTAGACTAACGAGATCCGTCTGTATAACCGTCTTCTATATCTAGACTAACGAGATCTCTCGTTATACAACCGTCTTCTATATCTAGACTAACGAGATCCGTCTGTACAACCGTCATCTATATCTAGACTAACGAGATCCGTCTGCACAACCGTCTTCTATATCTAGACTAACGAGATCCGTCTGTACAACCGTCTTCTATATCTAGACTAACGAGATCTCTCGTTATACAACCGTCTTCTATATCTAGACTAACGAGATCCGTCTGTACAACCGTCTTCTATATCTAGACTAACGAGATCCATCTGTACAACCGTCTTCTATATCTAGACTAAGGAGATCCGTCTGTACAACCGTCATCTATATCTAGACTAACGAGACCCGTCTGTACAACCGTCTTCTATATCTAGACTAACGAGATCCGTCTGTACAACCGTCTTCTATATCTAGACTAACGAGATCCGGCTGTACAACCGTCTTCTATATCTAGACTAACGAGATCCGTCTGTACAACCGTCTTCTATATCTAGACTAACGAGATCCGTCTGTACAACCGTCTTCTATATCTAGACTAACGAGATCCGTCTGTACAACCGTCTTCTATATCTAGACTAACGGGATCCGTCTGTACAACCGTCTTCTATATCTAGACTAACGAGATCCGTCTGTACAACCGTCTTCCATATCTAGACTAACGAGATCTCTCGTTATACAACCGTCTTCTATATCTAGACTAACGAGATCCGTCTGTACAACCGTCTTCTATATCTAGACTAACGAGATCCATCTGTACAACCGTCTTCTATATCTAGACTAAGGAGATCCGTCTGTACAACCGTCATCTATATCTAGACTAACGAGACCCGTCTGTACAACCGTCTTCTATATCTAGACTAACGAGATCCGTCTGTACAACCGTCTTCTATATCTAGACTAACCAGATCCGTCTGTACAACCGTCTTCTATATCTAGACTAACGAGATCCGGCTGTACAACCGTCTTCTATATCTAGACTAACGAGATCCGTCTGTACAACCGTCTTCTATATCTAGACTAACGAGATCCGTCTGTACAACCGTCTTCTATATCTAGACTAACGAGATCCGTCTGTACAACCGTCTTCTATATCTAGACTAACGGGATCCGTCTGTACAACCGTCTTCTATATCTAGACTAACGAGATCCGTCTGTACAACCGTCTTCTATATCTAGACTAACGAGATCCGTCTGTACAACCGTCTTCTATATCTAGACTAACGAGATCTCTCGTTATACAACCGTCTTCTATATCTAGACTAACGAGATCCGTCTGTACAACCGTCTTCTATATCTAGACTAACGAGATCTCTCGTTATACAACCGTCTTCTATATCTAGACTAACGAGATCCGTCTGTACAACCGTCTTCTATATCTAGACTAACGAGATCCATCTGTACAACCGTCTTCTATATCTAGACTAAGGAGATCCGTCTGTACAACCGTCTTCTATATCTAGACTAACGAGATCCATCTGTACAACCGTCTTCTATATCTAGACTAACGAGATCCATCTGTACAACCGTCTTCTATATCTAGACTAAGGAGATCCGTCTGTACAACCGTCATCTATATCTAGACTAACGAGACCCGTCTGTACAACCGTCTTCTATATCTAGACTAACGAGATCCGTCTGTACAACCGTCTTCTATATCTAGACTAACCAGATCCGTCTGTACAACCGTCTTCTATATCTAGACTAACGAGATCCGGCTGTACAACCGTCTTCTATATCTAGACTAACGAGATCCGTCTGTACAACCGTCTTCTATATCTAGACTAACGAGATCCGTCTGTACAACCGTCTTCTATATCTAGACTAACGAGATCCGTCTGTACAACCGTCTTCTATATCTAGACTAACGGGATCCGTCTGTACAACCGTCTTCTATATCTAGACTAACGAGATCCGTCTGTACAACCGTCTTCTATATCTAGACTAACGAGATCCGTCTGTACAACCGTCTTCTATATCTAGACTAACGAGATCTCTCGTTATACAACCGTCTTCTATATCTAGACTAACGAGATCCGTCTGTACAACCGTCTTCTATATCTAGACTAACGAGATCTCTCGTTATACAACCGTCTTCTATATCTAGACTAACGAGATCCGTCTGTACAACCGTCTTCTATATCTAGACTAACGAGATCTCTCGTTATACAACCGTCTTCTATATCTAGACTAACGAGATCCGTCTGTACAACCGTCTTCTATATCTAGACTAACGAGATCCATCTGTACAACCGTCTTCTATATCTAGACTAAGGAGATCCGTCTGTACAACCGTCATCTATATCTAGACTAACGAGACCCGTCTGTACAACCGTCTTCTATATCTAGACTAACGAGATCCGTCTGTACAACCGTCTTCTATATCTAGACTAACGAGATCCGTCTGTACAACCGTCTTCTATATCTAGACTAACGAGATCCGGCTGTACAACCGTCTTCTATATCTAGACTAACGAGATCCGTCTGTACAACCGTCTTCTATATCTAGACTAACGAGATCCGTCTGTACAACCGTCTTCTATATCTAGACTAACGAGATCCGGCTGTACAACCGTCTTCTATATCTAGACTAACGAGATCCGTCTGTACAACCGTCTTCTATATCTAGACAAACGAGATCTCTCGTTATACAACCGTCTTCTATATCTAGACTAACGAGATCCGTCTGTACAACCGTCTTCTATATCTAGACTAACGAGATCTCTCGTTATACAACCGTCTTCTATATCTAGACTAACGAGATCCGTCTGTACAACCGTCTTCTATATCTAGACTAACGAGATCTCTCGTTATACAACCGTCTTCTATATCTAGACTAACGAGATCCGTCTGTACAACCGACTTCTATATCTAGACTAACGAGATCCATCTGTACAACCGTCTTCTATATCTAGACTAAGGAGATCCGTCTGTACAACCGTCTTCTATATCTAGACTAACGAGATCCATCTGTACAACCGTCTTCTATATCTAGACTAACGAGATCCATCTGTACAACCGTCTTCTATATCTAGACTAAGGAGATCCGTCTGTACAACCGTCATCTATATCTAGACTAACGAGACCCGTCTGTACAACCGTCTTCTATATCTAGACTAACGAGATCCGTCTGTACAACCGTCTTCTATATCTAGACTAACCAGATCCGTCTGTACAACCGTCTTCTATATCTAGACTAACGAGATCCGGCTGTACAACCGTCTTCTATATCTAGACTAACGAGATCCGTCTGTACAACCGTCTTCTATATCTAGACTAACGAGATCCGTCTGTACAACCGTCTTCTATATCTAGACTAACGAGATCCGTCTGTACAACCGTCTTCTATATCTAGACTAACGGGATCCGTCTGTACAACCGTCTTCTATATCTAGACTAACGAGATCCGTCTGTACAACCGTCTTCTATATCTAGACTAACGAGATCCGTCTGTACAACCGTCTTCTATATCTAGACTAACGAGATCTCTCGTTATACAACCGTCTTCTATATCTAGACTAACGAGATCCGTCTGTACAACCGTCTTCTATATCTAGACTAACGAGATCTCTCGTTATACAACCGTCTTCTATATCTAGACTAACGAGATCCGTCTGTACAACCGTCTTCTATATCTAGACTAACGAGATCTCTCGTTATACAACCGTCTTCTATATCTAGACTAACGAGATCCGTCTGTACAACCGTCTTCTATATCTAGACTAACGAGATCCATCTGTACAACCGTCTTCTATATCTAGACTAAGGAGATCCGTCTGTACAACCGTCATCTATATCTAGACTAACGAGACCCGTCTGTACAACCGTCTTCTATATCTAGACTAACGAGATCCGTCTGAACAACCGTCTTCTATATCTAGACTAACGAGATCCGTCTGTACAACCGTCTTCTATATCTAGACTAACGAGATCCGGCTGTACAACCGTCTTCTATATCTAGACTAACGAGATCCGTCTGTACAACCGTCTTCTATATCTAGACTAACGAGATCCGTCTGTACAACCGTCTTCTATATCTAGACTAACGAGATCCGTCTGTACAACCGTCTTCTATATCTAGACTAACGGGATCCGTCTGTACAACCGTCTTCTATATCTAGACTAACGAGATCCGTCTGTACAACCGTCTTTTATATCTAGACTAACGAGATCCGCCTGCACAACCGTCTTTTATATCTAGACTAACACGATCCGTCTGTACAACCGTTTTCTATATCGAGACTAACGAGATCCGTCTGTACAACCGTCTTCTATATCTAGACTAACGGGATACGACGTTGGACAAACGTCTTCTATATCTAGACTAACGAGATCCGTCTGTACAACCGTCTTCTATATCTAGACTAACGAGACCCGTCTGTACAACCGTCTTCTATATCTAGACTAACGGGATACGTCGTTGGACAAACGTCTTCTATATCTAGACTAACGAGATCCGTCTGTACAACCGTCTTCTATATCTAGACTAACGAGATCCGTCTGTACAACCGTCTTCTATATCTAGACTAACGACATCCGTCTGTACAACCGTCTTCTATATCTAGACTAACGAGATCCGTCTGTACAACCGTCTTCTATATCTAGACTAACGAGATCCGTCTGTACAACCGTCTTCTCTATCTAGACTAACGAGATCCGTCTGTACAACCGTCTTCTATATCTAGACTAACGAGATCCGTCTGTACAACCGTCTTCTATATCTAGACTAACGAGATCTCTCGTTATACAACCGTCTTCTATATCTAGACTAACGAGATCTCTCGTTATACAACCGTCTTCTATATCTAGACTAACGAGATCCGTCTGTACAACCGCCTTCTATATCTAGACTAACGAGATCCGTCTGCACAACCGTCTTCTATATCTAGACTAACGAGATCCGTCTGTACAACCGTCTTTTATATCTAGACTAACGAGATCCGTCTGCACAACCGTCTTCTATATCTAGACTAACGAGATCCGTCTGTACAACCGTCTTCTATATCTAGACTAACGAGATCCGTCTGTACAACCGTCTTCTATATCTAGACTAACGAGATCCGTCTGTACAACCGTCTTCTATATCTAGACTAACGAGATCCGTCTGTACAACCGTCTTCTATATCTAGACTAACGAGATCCGTCTGTACAACCGTCTTCTATATCTAGACTAACGGGATCCGTCTGTACAACCGTCTTCTATATCTAGACTAACGGGATACGTCGTTGGACAAACGTCTTCTATATCTAGACTAACGAGATCCGTCTGTACAACCGTCTTCTATATCTAGACTAACGAGATCCGTCTGTACAACCGTCTTCTATATCTAGACTAACGAGATCCGTCTGTACAACCGTCTTCTATATCTAGACTAACGAGATCCGTCTGTACAACCGTCTTCTATATCTAGACTAACGAGATCCGTCTGTACAACCGTCTTCTATATCTAGACTAACGAGATCCGTCTTTACAACCGTCTTCTATATCTAGACTAACGAGATCCGTCTGTACAACCGTCTTCTATATCTAGACTAACGATATCTCTCGTTATACAACCGTCTTCTATATCTAGACTAACGGGATCCGTCTGTACAACCGTCTTCTATATCTAGACTAACGAGATCTCTCGTTATACAACCGTCTTCTATATCTAGACTAACGAGATCCGTCTGTACAACCGTCTTCTCTATCTAGACTCACGAGACCCGTCTGTACAACCGTCTTCTATATCTAGACTAATGAGATCCGTCTGTACAACCGTCTTCTATATCTAGACTAACGAGACCCGTCTGTACAACCGTCTTCTCTATCTAGACTCACGAGACCCGTCTGTACAACCTTCTTCTATATCTAGACTAACGAGATCCGTCTGTACAACCGTCTTCTATATCTAGACTAACGAGATCCGTCTGTACAACCGTCTTCTATATCTAGACAAACGAGATCTCTCGTTATACAACCGTCTTCTATATCTAGACTAACGAGATCCGTCTGTACAACCGTCTTCTATATCTAGACTAACGAGATCTCTCGTTATACAACCGTCTTCTATATCTAGACTAACGAGATCCGTCTGTACAACCGTCTTCTATATCTAGACTAACGAGATCTCTCGTTATACAACCGTCTTCTATATCTAGACTAACGAGATCCGTCTGTACAACCGTCTTCTATATCTAGACTAACGAGATCCGTCTGTACAACCGTCTTCTATATCTAGACTAACGAGATCCGTCTGTACAACCGTCTTCTATATCTAGACTAACGATATCTCTCGTTATACAACCGTCTTCTATATCTAGACTAACGGGATCCGTCTGTACAACCGTCTTCTATATCTAGACTAACGAGATCTCTCGTTATACAACCGTCTTCTATATCTAGACTAACGAGATCCGTCTGTACAACCGTCTTCTATATCTAGACTAACGAGATCCATCTGTACAACCGTCTTCTATATCTAGACTCAGGAGATCCGTCTGTACAACCGTCATCTATATCTAGACTAACGAGACCCGTCTGTACAACCGTCTTCTATATCTAGACTAACGAGATCCGTCTGTACAACCGTCTTCTATATCTAGACTAACGAGATCCGTCTGTACAACCGTCTTCTATATCTAGACTAACGAGATCCGTCTGTACAACCGTCTTCTATATCTAGACAAACGAGATCTCTCGTTATACAACCGTCTTCTATATCTAGACTAACGAGATCCGTCTGTACAACCGTCTTCTATATCTAGACTAACGAGATCTCTCGTTATACAACCGTCTTCTATATCTAGACTAACGAGATCCGTCTGTACAACCGTCTTCTATATCTAGACTAACGAGATCTCTCGTTATACAACCGTCTTCTATATCTAGACTAACGAGATCCGTCTGTACAACCGTCTTCTATATCTAGACTAACGAGATCCGTCTGTACAACCGTCTTCTATATCTAGACTAACGAGATCCGTCTGTACAACCGTCTTCTATATCTAGACTAACGGGATACGACGTTGGACAAACGTCTTCTATATCTAGACTAACGAGATCCGTCTGTACAACCGTCTTTTATATCTAGACTAACGAGATCCGTCTGCACAACCGTCTTTTATATCTAGACTAACGCGATCCGTCTGTACAACCGTTTTCTATATCGAGACTAACGAGATCCGTCTATACAACCGTCTTCTATATCTAGACTAACGGGATACGACGTTGGACAAACGTCTTCTATATCTAGACTAACGAGATCCGTCTGTACAACCGTCTTCTATATCTAGACTAACGTGACCCGTCTGTACAACCGTCTTCTATATCTAGACTAACGGGATACGTCGTTGGACAAACGTCTTCTATATCTAGACTAACGAGATCCGTCTGTACAACCGTCTTCTATATCTAGACTAACGAGATCCGTCTGTACAACCGTCTTCTATATCTAGACTAACGAGATCCGTCTGTACAACCGTCTTCTATATCTAGACTAACGAGATCCGTCTGTACAACCGTCTTCTATATCTAGACTAACGAGATCCGTCTGTACAACCGTCTTCTATATCTAGACTAACGAGATCCGTCTGTACAACCGTCTTCTATATCTAGACTAACGAGATCTCTCGTTATACAACCGTCTTCTATATCTAGACTAACGAGATCTCTCGTTATACAACCGTCTTCTATATCTAGACTAACGAGATCCGTCTGTACAACCGCCTTCTATATCTAGACTAACGAGATCCGTCTGCACAACCGTCTTCTATATCTAGACTAACGAGATCCGTCTGTACAACCGTCTTTTATATCTAGACTAACGAGATCCGTCTGCACAACCGTCTTCTATATCTAGACTAACGAGATCCGTCTGAACAACCGTCTTCTATATCTAGACTAACGAGATCCGTCTGTACAACCGCCTTCTATATCTAGACTAACGAGATACGTCGTTGTACAACCATCTTCTATATCTAGACTAACGCGATCCGTCTGTACAACCGTTTTCTATATCTAGACTAACGAGATCCGTCTGTACAACCGTCTTTTATATCTAGACTAACGAGATCCGTCTGCACAACCGTCTTCTATATCTAGACTAACGAGATCCGTCTGTACAACCTTCTTCTATATCTAGACTAACGAGATCCGTCTGTACAACCGTCTTCTATATCTAGACTAACGAGATCCGTCTGTACAACCGTCTTCTATATCTAGACTAACGAGATCCGTCTGAACAACCGTCTTCTATATCTAGACTAACGAGATCCGTCTGTACAACCGTCTTCTATATCTAGACTAACGAGATCCGTCTGTACAACCGTCTTCTATATCTAGACTAACGAGATCCGTCTGTACAACCGTCTTCTATATCTAGACTAACGAGATCCGTCTGTACAACCGTCTTCTATATCTAGACTAACGAGATCCGTCTGTACAACCGTCTTCTATATCTAGACTAACGAGATCCGTCTGTACAACCGTCTTCTATATCTAGACTAACGGGATACGACGTTGGACAAACGTCTTCTATATCTAGACTAACGAGATCCGTCTGTACAACCGTCTTTTATATCTAGACTAACGAGATCCGTCTGCACAACCGTCTTTTATATCTAGACTAACGCGATCCGTCTGTACAACCGTTTTCTATATCGAGACTAACGAGATCCGTCTGTACAACCGTCTTCTATATCTAGACTAACGGGATACGACGTTGGACAAACGTCTTCTATATCTAGACTAACGAGATCCGTCAGTACAACCGTCTTCTATATCTAGACTAACGAGATCTCTCGTTATACAACCGTCTTCTATATCTAGACTAACGAGATCCGTCTGTACAACCGTCTTCTATATCTAGACTAACGAGATCCGTCTGTACAACCGTCTTCTATATCTAGACTAACGAGATCCGTCTGAACAACCGTCTTCTATATCTAGACTGACGAGATCCGTCTGTACAACCGTCTTCTATATCTAGACTAACGAGATCCGTCTGTACAACCGTCTTCTATATCTAGACTAACGAGATCCGTCTGTACAACCGTCTTCTATATCTAGACTAACGAGATCCGTCTGTACAACCGTCTTCTATATCTAGACTAACGAGATCCGTCTGCACAACCGTCTTCTATATCTGGACTAACGAGATCTCTCGTTATACAACCGTCTTCTATATCTAGACTAACGGGATACGTCGTTGGACAAACGTCTTCTATATCTAGACCAACGAGATCCGCCTGTACAACCGTCTTCTATATCTAGACTCACGAGATCCGTCTGTACAACCGTCTTCTATATCTAGACTAACGAGACCCGTCTGTACAACCGTCTTCTATATCTAGACTAACGAGATCCGTCTGTACAACCGTCTTCTATATCTAGACTAACGAGATCCGTCTGTACAACCGTCTTCTATATCTAGACTAACGAGATCCGTCTGTACAACCGTCTTCTATATCTAGACTAACGAGATCCGCCTGCACAACCGTCTTTTATATCTAGACTAACACGATCCGTCTGTACAACCGTTTTCTATATCGAGACTAACGAGATCCGTCTGTACAACCGTCTTCTATATCTAGACTAACGGGATACGACGTTGGACAAACGTCTTCTATATCTAGACTAACGAGATCCGTCTGTACAACCGTCTTCTATATCTAGACTAACGAGACCCGTCTGTACAACCGTCTTCTATATCTAGACTAACGGGATACGTCGTTGGACAAACGTCTTCTATATCTAGACTAACGAGATCCGTCTGTACAACCGTCTTCTATATCTAGACTAACGAGATCCGTCTGTACAACCGTCTTCTATATCTAGACTAACGACATCCGTCTGTACAACCGTCTTCTATATCTAGACTAACGAGATCCGTCTGTACAACCGTCTTCTATATCTAGACTAACGAGATCCGTCTGTACAACCGTCTTCTCTATCTAGACTAACGAGATCCGTCTGTACAACCGTCTTCTATATCTAGACTAACGAGATCCGTCTGTACAACCGTCTTCTATATCTAGACTAACGAGATCTCTCGTTATACAACCGTCTTCTATATCTAGACTAACGAGATCTCTCGTTATACAACCGTCTTCTATATCTAGACTAACGAGATCCGTCTGTACAACCGCCTTCTATATCTAGACTAACGAGATCCGTCTGCACAACCGTCTTCTATATCTAGACTAACGAGATCCGTCTGTACAACCGTCTTTTATATCTAGACTAACGAGATCCGTCTGCACAACCGTCTTCTATATCTAGACTAACGAGATCCGTCTGTACAACCGTCTTCTATATCTAGACTAACGAGATCCGTCTGTACAACCGTCTTCTATATCTAGACTAACGAGATCCGTCTGTACAACCGTCTTCTATATCTAGACTAACGAGATCCGTCTGTACAACCGTCTTCTATATCTAGACTAACGAGATCCGTCTGTACAACCGTCTTCTATATCTAGACTAACGGGATCCGTCTGTACAACCGTCTTCTATATCTAGACTAACGGGATACGTCGTTGGACAAACGTCTTCTATATCTAGACTAACGAGATCCGTCTGTACAACCGTCTTCTATATCTAGACTAACGAGATCCGTCTGTACAACCGTCTTCTATATCTAGACTAACGAGATCCGTCTGTACAACCGTCTTCTATATCTAGACTAACGAGATCCGTCTGTACAACCGTCTTCTATATCTAGACTAACGAGATCCGTCTGTACAACCGTCTTCTATATCTAGACAAACGAGATCTCTCGTTATACAACCGTCTTCTATATCTAGACTAACGAGATCCGTCTGTACAACCGTCTTCTATATCTAGACTAACGAGATCCGTCTGTACAACCGTCTTCTATATCTAGACTAACGAGATCCGCCTGCACAACCGTCTTTTATATCTAGACTAACACGATCCGTCTGTACAACCGTTTTCTATATCGAGACTAACGAGATCCGTCTGTACAACCGTCTTCTATATCTAGACTAACGGGATACGACGTTGGACAAACGTCTTCTATATCTAGACTAACGAGATCCGTCTGTACAACCGTCTTCTATATCTAGACTAACGAGACCCGTCTGTACAACCGTCTTCTATATCTAGACTAACGGGATACGTCGTTGGACAAACGTCTTCTATATCTAGACTAACGAGATCCGTCTGTACAACCGTCTTCTATATCTAGACTAACGAGATCCGTCTGTACAACCGTCTTCTATATCTAGACTAACGACATCCGTCTGTACAACCGTCTTCTATATCTAGACTAACGAGATCCGTCTGTACAACCGTCTTCTATATCTAGACTAACGAGATCCGTCTGTACAACCGTCTTCTCTATCTAGACTAACGAGATCCGTCTGTACAACCGTCTTCTATATCTAGACTAACGAGATCCGTCTGTACAACCGTCTTCTATATCTAGACTAACGAGATCTCTCGTTATACAACCGTCTTCTATATCTAGACTAACGAGATCTCTCGTTATACAACCGTCTTCTATATCTAGACTAACGAGATCCGTCTGTACAACCGCCTTCTATATCTAGACTAACGAGATCCGTCTGCACAACCGTCTTCTATATCTAGACTAACGAGATCCGTCTGTACAACCGTCTTTTATATCTAGACTAACGAGATCCGTCTGCACAACCGTCTTCTATATCTAGACTAACGAGATCCGTCTGTACAACCGTCTTCTATATCTAGACTAACGAGATCCGTCTGTACAACCGTCTTCTATATCTAGACTAACGAGATCTCTCGTTATACAACCGTCTTCTATATCTAGACTAACGAGATCCGTCTGTACAACCGTCTTCTATATCTAGACTAACGAGATCCGTCTGTACAACCGTCTTCTATATCTAGACTAACGGGATCCGTCTGTACAACCGTCTTCTATATCTAGACTAACGGGATACGTCGTTGGACAAACGTCTTCTATATCTAGACTAACGAGATCCGTCTGTACAACCGTCTTCTATATCTAGACTAACGAGATCCGTCTGTACAACCGTCTTCTATATCTAGACTAACGAGATCCGTCTGTACAACCGTCTTCTATATCTAGACTAACGAGATCCGTCTGTACAACCGTCTTCTATATCTAGACTAACGAGATCCGTCTGTACAACCGTCTTCTATATCTAGACTAACGAGATCCGTCTTTACAACCGTCTTCTATATCTAGACTAACGAGATCCGTCTGTACAACCGTCTTCTATATCTAGACTAACGATATCTCTCGTTATACAACCGTCTTCTATATCTAGACTAACGGGATCCGTCTGTACAACCGTCTTCTATATCTAGACTAACGAGATCTCTCGTTATACAACCGTCTTCTATATCTAGACTAACGAGATCCGTCTGTACAACCGTCTTCTCTATCTAGACTCACGAGACCCGTCTGTACAACCGTCTTCTATATCTAGACTAATGAGATCCGTCTGTACAACCGTCTTCTATATCTAGACTAACGAGACCCGTCTGTACAACCGTCTTCTCTATCTAGACTCACGAGACCCGTCTGTACAACCTTCTTCTATATCTAGACTAACGAGATCCGTCTGTACAACCGTCTTCTATATCTAGACTAACGAGATCCGTCTGTACAACCGTCTTCTATATCTAGACAAACGAGATCTCTCGTTATACAACCGTCTTCTATATCTAGACTAACGAGATCCGTCTGTACAACCGTCTTCTATATCTAGACTAACGAGATCTCTCGTTATACAACCGTCTTCTATATCTAGACTAACGAGATCCGTCTGTACAACCGTCTTCTATATCTAGACTAACGAGATCTCTCGTTATACAACCGTCTTCTATATCTAGACTAACGAGATCCGTCTGTACAACCGTCTTCTATATCTAGACTAACGAGATCCGTCTGTACAACCGTCTTCTATATCTAGACTAACGAGATCCGTCTGTACAACCGTCTTCTATATCTAGACTAACGATATCTCTCGTTATACAACCGTCTTCTATATCTAGACTAACGGGATCCGTCTGTACAACCGTCTTCTATATCTAGACTAACGAGATCTCTCGTTATACAACCGTCTTCTATATCTAGACTAACGAGATCCGTCTGTACAACCGTCTTCTATATCTAGACTAACGAGATCCATCTGTACAACCGTCTTCTATATCTAGACTCAGGAGATCCGTCTGTACAACCGTCATCTATATCTAGACTAACGAGACCCGTCTGTACAACCGTCTTCTATATCTAGACTAACGAGATCCGTCTGTACAACCGTCTTCTATATCTAGACTAACGAGATCCGTCTGTACAACCGTCTTCTATATCTAGACTAACGAGATCCGTCTGTACAACCGTCTTCTATATCTAGACAAACGAGATCTCTCGTTATACAACCGTCTTCTATATCTAGACTAACGAGATCCGTCTGTACAACCGTCTTCTATATCTAGACTAACGAGATCTCTCGTTATACAACCGTCTTCTATATCTAGACTAACGAGATCCGTCTGTACAACCGTCTTCTATATCTAGACTAACGAGATCTCTCGTTATACAACCGTCTTCTATATCTAGACTAACGAGATCCGTCTGTACAACCGTCTTCTATATCTAGACTAACGAGATCCGTCTGTACAACCGTCTTCTATATCTAGACTAACGAGATCCGTCTGTACAACCGTCTTCTATATCTAGACTAACGGGATACGACGTTGGACAAACGTCTTCTATATCTAGACTAACGAGATCCGTCTGTACAACCGTCTTTTATATCTAGACTAACGAGATCCGTCTGCACAACCGTCTTTTATATCTAGACTAACGCGATCCGTCTGTACAACCGTTTTCTATATCGAGACTAACGAGATCCGTCTATACAACCGTCTTCTATATCTAGACTAACGGGATACGACGTTGGACAAACGTCTTCTATATCTAGACTAACGAGATCCGTCTGTACAACCGTCTTCTATATCTAGACTAACGTGACCCGTCTGTACAACCGTCTTCTATATCTAGACTAACGGGATACGTCGTTGGACAAACGTCTTCTATATCTAGACTAACGAGATCCGTCTGTACAACCGTCTTCTATATCTAGACTAACGAGATCCGTCTGTACAACCGTCTTCTATATCTAGACTAACGAGATCCGTCTGTACAACCGTCTTCTATATCTAGACTAACGAGATCCGTCTGTACAACCGTCTTCTATATCTAGACTAACGAGATCCGTCTGTACAACCGTCTTCTATATCTAGACTAACGAGATCCGTCTGTACAACCGTCTTCTATATCTAGACTAACGAGATCTCTCGTTATACAACCGTCTTCTATATCTAGACTAACGAGATCTCTCGTTATACAACCGTCTTCTATATCTAGACTAACGAGATCCGTCTGTACAACCGCCTTCTATATCTAGACTAACGAGATCCGTCTGCACAACCGTCTTCTATATCTAGACTAACGAGATCCGTCTGTACAACCGTCTTTTATATCTAGACTAACGAGATCCGTCTGCACAACCGTCTTCTATATCTAGACTAACGAGATCCGTCTGAACAACCGTCTTCTATATCTAGACTAACGAGATCCGTCTGTACAACCGCCTTCTATATCTAGACTAACGAGATACGTCGTTGTACAACCATCTTCTATATCTAGACTAACGCGATCCGTCTGTACAACCGTTTTCTATATCTAGACTAACGAGATCCGTCTGTACAACCGTCTTTTATATCTAGACTAACGAGATCCGTCTGCACAACCGTCTTCTATATCTAGACTAACGAGATCCGTCTGTACAACCTTCTTCTATATCTAGACTAACGAGATCCGTCTGTACAACCGTCTTCTATATCTAGACTAACGAGATCCGTCTGTACAACCGTCTTCTATATCTAGACTAACGAGATCCGTCTGAACAACCGTCTTCTATATCTAGACTAACGAGATCCGTCTGTACAACCGTCTTCTATATCTAGACTAACGAGATCCGTCTGTACAACCGTCTTCTATATCTAGACTAACGAGATCCGTCTGTACAACCGTCTTCTATATCTAGACTAACGAGATCCGTCTGTACAACCGTCTTCTATATCTAGACTAACGAGATCCGTCTGTACAACCGTCTTCTATATCTAGACTAACGAGATCCGTCTGTACAACCGTCTTCTATATCTAGACTAACGGGATACGACGTTGGACAAACGTCTTCTATATCTAGACTAACGAGATCCGTCTGTACAACCGTCTTTTATATCTAGACTAACGAGATCCGTCTGCACAACCGTCTTTTATATCTAGACTAACGCGATCCGTCTGTACAACCGTTTTCTATATCGAGACTAACGAGATCCGTCTGTACAACCGTCTTCTATATCTAGACTAACGGGATACGACGTTGGACAAACGTCTTCTATATCTAGACTAACGAGATCCGTCAGTACAACCGTCTTCTATATCTAGACTAACGAGATCTCTCGTTATACAACCGTCTTCTATATCTAGACTAACGAGATCCGTCTGTACAACCGTCTTCTATATCTAGACTAACGAGATCCGTCTGTACAACCGTCTTCTATATCTAGACTAACGAGATCCGTCTGAACAACCGTCTTCTATATCTAGACTAACGAGATCCGTCTGTACAACCGTCTTCTATATCTAGACTAACGAGATCCGTCTGTACAACCGTCTTCTATATCTAGACTAACGAGATCCGTCTGTACAACCGTCTTCTATATCTAGACTAACGAGATCCGTCTGTACAACCGTCTTCTATATCTAGACTAACGAGATCCGTCTGCACAACCGTCTTCTATATCTGGACTAACGAGATCTCTCGTTATACAACCGTCTTCTATATCTAGACTAACGGGATACGTCGTTGGACAAACGTCTTCTATATCTAGACCAACGAGATCCGCCTGTACAACCGTCTTCTATATCTAGACTCACGAGATCCGTCTGTACAACCGTCTTCTATATCTAGACTAACGAGACCCGTCTGTACAACCGTCTTCTATATCTAGACTAACGAGATCCGTCTGTACAACCGTCTTCTATATCTAGACTAACGATATCTCTCGTTATACAACCGTCTTCTATATCTAGACTAACGGGATCCGTCTGTACAACCGTCTTCTATATCTGGACTAACGAGATCTCTCGTTATACAACCGTCTTCTATATCTAGACTAACGAGATCCGTCTGTACAACCGTCTTCTATATCTAGACTAACGAGATCCATCTGTACAACCGTCTTCTATATCTAGACTAAGGAGATCCGTCTGTACAACCGTCTTCTATATCTAGACTAACGAGATCCGTCTGTACTACCGTCTTCTATATCTAGACTAACGAGATCTCTCGTTATACAACCGTCTTCTATATCTAGACTAACGAGATCCGTCTGTACAACCGTCTTCTATATCTAGACTAACGAGATCCGTCTGTACAACCGTTTTCTATATCTAGACTAACGAGGTACGTCGTTGGACAAACGTCTTCAATATCTAGACTAACGAGATCCGTCTGTACAACCGTCTTCTATATCTAGACTAACGGGATCCGTCTGTACAACCGTCTTCTATATCTAGACTAACGAGATCCGTCTGTACAACCGTCTTCTATATCTAGACTAATGAGATCCGTCTGTACAACCGTCTTCTATATCTAGACTAACGAGACCCGTCTGTACAACCGTCTTCTCTATCTAGACTCACGAGACCCGTCTGTACAACCGTCTTCTATATCTAGACTAATGAGATCCGTCTGTACAACCGTCTTCTATATCTAGACTAACGAGACCCGTCTGTACAACCGTCTTCTCTATCTAGACTCACGAGACCCGTCTGTACAACCTTCTTCTATATCTAGACTAACGAGATCCGTCTGTACAACCGTCTTCTATATCTAGACTAAAGAGATCCGTCGGTACAACCGTCTTCTATATCTAGACTAACGAGATCCGTCTGTACAACCGTCTTCTATATCTAGACTAACGAGATCTCTCGTTATACAACCGTCTTCTATATCTAGACTAACGAGATCCGTCTGTACAACCGTCTTCTATATCTAGTCTAACGAGATCCGTCTGTACAACCGTCTTCTATATCTAGACTAACGAGATCCGTCTGTACAACCTTCTTCTATATCTAGACTAACGAGATCCGTCTGTACAACCGTCTTCTATATCTAGACTAACGAGATCCGTCTGTACAACCGTCTTCTATATCTAGACTAACGAGATCCGTCTGTACAACCGTCTTCTATATCTAGACTAACGAGATCCGTCTGTACAA
The DNA here is from genome assembly GCA_960531205.1 of Andrena bicolor. Taxonomy (NCBI): domain Eukaryota; kingdom Metazoa; phylum Arthropoda; class Insecta; order Hymenoptera; family Andrenidae; genus Andrena; species Andrena bicolor. The sequence continues at coordinate 651,711 of CAUIJW010000231.1, read as the reverse complement.
CCGTCTTCTATATCTAGACTAACGGGATACGACGTTGGACAAACGTCTTCTATATCTAGACTAACGAGATCCGTCTGTACAACCGTCTTTTATATCTAGACTAACGAGATCCGCCTGCACAACCGTCTTTTATATCTAGACTAACGCGATCCGTCTGTACAACCGTTTTCTATATCGAGACTAACGAGATCCGTCTGTACAACCGTCTTCTATATCTAGACTAACGGGATACGACGTTGGACAAACGTCTTCTATATCTAGACTAACGAGATCCGTCTGTACAACCGTCTTCTATATCTAGACTAACGAGATCTCTCGTTATACAACCGTCTTCTATATCTAGACTAACGAGATCCGTCTGTACAACCGTCTTCTATATCTAGACTAACGAGATCCGTCTGTACAACCGTCTTCTATATCTAGACTAACGAGATCTCTCGTTATACAACCGTCTTCTATATCTAGACTAACGAGATCCGTCTGTACAACCGTCTTCTATATCTAGACTAACGAGATCCATCTGTACAACCGTCTTCTATATCTAGACTAAGGAGATCCGTCTGTACAACCGTCATCTATATCTAGACTAACGAGACCCGTCTGTACAACCGTCTTCTATATCTAGACTAACGAGATCCGTCTGTACAACCGTCTTCTATATCTAGACTAACGAGATCCGTCTGTACAACCGTCTTCTATATCTAGACTAACGAGATCCGGCTGTACAACCGTCTTCTATATCTAGACTAACGAGATCCGTCTGTACAACCGTCTTCTATATCTAGACTAACGAGATCCGTCTGTACAACCGTCTTCTATATCTAGACTAACGAGATCCGTCTGTACAACCGTCTTCTATATCTAGACTAACGAGATCCGTCTGTACAACCGTCTTCTATATCTAGACTAACGAGAACCGTCTGTACAACCGTCTTCTCTATCTAGACTCACGAGACCCGTCTGTACAACCTTCTTCTATATCTAGACTAACGAGATCCGTCTGTACAACCGTTTTCTATATCTAGACTAACGAGGTACGTCGTTGGACAAACGTCTTCAATATCTAGACTAACGAGATCCGTCTGTACAACCGTCTTCTATATCTAGACTAACGGGATCCGTCTGTACAACCGTCTTCTATATCTAGACTAACGAGATCCGTCTGTACAACCGTCTTCTATATCTAGACTAATGAGATCCGTCTGTACAACCGTCTTCTATATCTAGACTAACGAGATCCGTCTGTACAACCGTCTTCTATATCTAGACTAACGAGATCCGTCTGTACAACCGTCTTCTATATCTAGACTAACGAGATCCGTCTGTACAACCGTCTTCTATATCTAGACTAACGAGATCCGTCTGTATAACCGTCTTCTATATCTAGACTAACGAGATCTCTCGTTATACAACCGTCTTCTATATCTAGACTAACGAGATCCGTCTGTACAACCGTCATCTATATCTAGACTAACGAGATCCGTCTGCACAACCGTCTTCTATATCTAGACTAACGAGATCCGTCTGTACAACCGTCTTCTATATCTAGACTAACGTGATCTCTCGTTATACAACCGTCTTCTATATCTAGACTAACGAGATCCGTCTGTACAACCGCCTTCTATATCTAGACTAACGAGATCCGTCTGCACAACCGTCTTCTATATGTAGACTAACGAGATCCGTCTGTACAACCGTCTTCTATATCTAGACTAACGAGATCCGTCTGTACAACCGTCTTCTATATCTAGACTAACGAGATCCGTCTGTACAACCGTCTTCTATATCTAGACTAACGAGATCCGTCTGCACAACCGTCTTCTATATCTAGACTAACGAGATCCGTCTGTACAACCGTCTTCTATATCTAGACTAACGAGGTACGTCGTTGGACAAACGTCTTCAATATCTAGACTAACGAGATCCGTCTGTACAACCGTCTTCTATATCTAGACTAACGGGATCCGTCTGTACAACCGTCTTCTATATCTAGACTAACGAGATCCGTCTGTACAACCGTCTTCTATATCTAGACTAATGAGATCCGTCTGTACAACCGTCTTTTATATCTAGACTAACGAGACCCGTCTGTACAACCGTCTTCTCTATCTAGACTCACGAGACCCGTCTGTACAACCGTCTTCTATATCTAGACTAATGAGATCCGTCTGTACAACCGTCTTCTATATCTAGACTAACGAGACCCGTCTGTACAACCGTCTTCTCTATCTAGACTCACGAGACCCGTCTGTACAACCTTCTTCTATATCTAGACTAACGAGATCCGTCTGTACAACCGTCTTCTATATCTAGACTAAAGAGATCCGTCGGTACAACCGTCTTCTATATCTAGACTAACGAGATCCGTCTGTACAACCGTCTTCTATATCTAGACTAACGAGATCTCTCGTTATACAACCGTCTTCTATATCTAGACTAACGAGATCCGTCTGTACAACCGTCTTCTATATCTAGTCTAACGAGATCCGTCTGTACAACCGTCTTCTATATCTAGACTAACGAGATCCGTCTGTACAACCTTCTTCTATATCTAGACTAACGAGATCCGTCTGTACAACCGTCTTCTATATCTAGACTAACGAGATCCGTCTGTACAACCGTCTTCTATATCTAGACTAACGAGATCCGTCTGTACAACCGTCTTCTATATCTAGACTAACGAGATCCGTCTGTACAACCGTCTTCTATATCTAGACTAACGGGATACGACGTTGGACAAACGTCTTCTATATCTAGACTAACGAGATCCGTCTGTACAACCGTCTTTTATATCTAGACTAACGAGATCCGCCTGCACAACCGTCTTTTATATCTAGACTAACGCGATCCGTCTGTACAACCGTTTTCTATATCGAGACTAACGAGATCCGTCTGTACAACCGTCTTCTATATCTAGACTAACGGGATACGACGTTGGACAAACGTCTTCTATATCTAGACTAACGAGATCCGTCTGTACAACCGTCTTCTATATCTAGACTAACGAGATCTCTCGTTATACAACCGTCTTCTATATCTAGACTAACGAGATCCGTCTGTACAACCGTCTTCTATATCTAGACTAACGAGATCCGTCTGTACAACCGTCTTCTATATCTAGACTAACGAGATCCGTCTGTACAACCGTCTTCTATATCTAGACTAACGAGATCCGTCTGTACAACCGTCTTCTATATCTAGACTAACGAGAACCGTCTGTACAACCGTCTTCTCTATCTAGACTCACGAGACCCGTCTGTACAACCTTCTTCTATATCTAGACTAACGAGATCCGTCTGTACAACCGTTTTCTATATCTAGACTAACGAGGTACGTCGTTGGACAAACGTCTTCAATATCTAGACTAACGAGATCCGTCTGTACAACCGTCTTCTATATCTAGACTAACGGGATCCGTCTGTACAACCGTCTTCTATATCTAGACTAACGAGATCCGTCTGTACAACCGTCTTCTATATCTAGACTAATGAGATCCGTCTGTACAACCGTCTTCTATATCTAGACTAACGAGATCCGTCTGTACAACCGTCTTCTATATCTAGACTAACGAGATCCGTCTGTACAACCGTCTTCTATATCTAGACTAACGAGATCCGTCTGTACAACCGTCTTCTATATCTAGACTAACGAGATCCGTCTGTATAACCGTCTTCTATATCTAGACTAACGAGATCTCTCGTTATACAACCGTCTTCTATATCTAGACTAACGAGATCCGTCTGTACAACCGTCATCTATATCTAGACTAACGAGATCCGTCTGCACAACCGTCTTCTATATCTAGACTAACGAGATCCGTCTGTACAACCGTCTTCTATATCTAGACTAACGTGATCTCTCGTTATACAACCGTCTTCTATATCTAGACTAACGAGATCCGTCTGTACAACCGCCTTCTATATCTAGACTAACGAGATCCGTCTGCACAACCGTCTTCTATATGTAGACTAACGAGATCCGTCTGTACAACCGTCTTCTATATCTAGACTAACGAGATCCGTCTGTACAACCGTCTTCTATATCTAGACTAACGAGATCCGTCTGTACAACCGTCTTCTATATCTAGACTAACGAGATCCGTCTGCACAACCGTCTTCTATATCTAGACTAACGAGATCCGTCTGTACAACCGTCTTCTATATCTAGACTAACGAGGTACGTCGTTGGACAAACGTCTTCAATATCTAGACTAACGAGATCCGTCTGTACAACCGTCTTCTATATCTAGACTAACGGGATCCGTCTGTACAACCGTCTTCTATATCTAGACTAACGAGATCCGTCTGTACAACCGTCTTCTATATCTAGACTAATGAGATCCGTCTGTACAACCGTCTTTTATATCTAGACTAACGAGACCCGTCTGTACAACCGTCTTCTCTATCTAGACTCACGAGACCCGTCTGTACAACCGTCTTCTATATCTAGACTAATGAGATCCGTCTGTACAACCGTCTTCTATATCTAGACTAACGAGACCCGTCTGTACAACCGTCTTCTCTATCTAGACTCACGAGACCCGTCTGTACAACCTTCTTCTATATCTAGACTAACGAGATCCGTCTGTACAACCGTCTTCTATATCTAGACTAAAGAGATCCGTCGGTACAACCGTCTTCTATATCTAGACTAACGAGATCCGTCTGTACAACCGTCTTCTATATCTAGACTAACGAGATCTCTCGTTATACAACCGTCTTCTATATCTAGACTAACGAGATCCGTCTGTACAACCGTCTTCTATATCTAGTCTAACGAGATCCGTCTGTACAACCGTCTTCTATATCTAGACTAACGAGATCCGTCTGTACAACCTTCTTCTATATCTAGACTAACGAGATCCGTCTGTACAACCGTCTTCTATATCTAGACTAACGAGATCCGTCTGTACAACCGTCTTCTATATCTAGACTAACGAGATCCGTCTGTACAACCGTCTTCTATATCTAGACTAACGAGATCCGTCTGTACAACCGTCTTCTATATCTAGACTAACGGGATACGACGTTGGACAAACGTCTTCTATATCTAGACTAACGAGATCCGTCTGTACAACCGTCTTTTATATCTAGACTAACGAGATCCGCCTGCACAACCGTCTTTTATATCTAGACTAACGCGATCCGTCTGTACAACCGTTTTCTATATCGAGACTAACGAGATCCGTCTGTACAACCGTCTTCTATATCTAGACTAACGGGATACGACGTTGGACAAACGTCTTCTATATCTAGACTAACGAGATCCGTCTGTACAACCGTCTTCTATATCTAGACTAACGAGATCTCTCGTTATACAACCGTCTTCTATATCTAGACTAACGAGATCCGTCTGTACAACCGTCTTCTATATCTAGACTAACGAGATCCGTCTGTACAACCGTCTTCTATATCTAGACTAACGAGATCTCTCGTTATACAACCGTCTTCTATATCTAGACTAACGAGATCCGTCTGTACAACCGTCTTCTATATCTAGACTAACGAGATCCATCTGTACAACCGTCTTCTATATCTAGACTAAGGAGATCCGTCTGTACAACCGTCATCTATATCTAGACTAACGAGACCCGTCTGTACAACCGTCTTCTATATCTAGACTAACGAGATCCGTCTGTACAACCGTCTTCTATATCTAGACTAACGAGATCCGTCTGTACAACCGTCTTCTATATCTAGACTAACGAGATCCGGCTGTACAACCGTCTTCTATATCTAGACTAACGAGATCCGTCTGTACAACCGTCTTCTATATCTAGACTAACGAGATCCGTCTGTACAACCGTCTTCTATATCTAGACTAACGAGATCCGTCTGTACAACCGTCTTCTATATCTAGACTAACGAGATCCGTCTGTACAACCGTCTTCTATATCTAGACTAACGAGAACCGTCTGTACAACCGTCTTCTCTATCTAGACTCACGAGACCCGTCTGTACAACCTTCTTCTATATCTAGACTAACGAGATCCGTCTGTACAACCGTTTTCTATATCTAGACTAACGAGGTACGTCGTTGGACAAACGTCTTCAATATCTAGACTAACGAGATCCGTCTGTACAACCGTCTTCTATATCTAGACTAACGGGATCCGTCTGTACAACCGTCTTCTATATCTAGACTAACGAGATCCGTCTGTACAACCGTCTTCTATATCTAGACTAATGAGATCCGTCTGTACAACCGTCTTCTATATCTAGACTAACGAGATCCGTCTGTACAACCGTCTTCTATATCTAGACTAACGAGATCCGTCTGTACAACCGTCTTCTATATCTAGACTAACGAGATCCGTCTGTACAACCGTCTTCTATATCTAGACTAACGAGATCCGTCTGTATAACCGTCTTCTATATCTAGACTAACGAGATCTCTCGTTATACAACCGTCTTCTATATCTAGACTAACGAGATCCGTCTGTACAACCGTCATCTATATCTAGACTAACGAGATCCGTCTGCACAACCGTCTTCTATATCTAGACTAACGAGATCCGTCTGTACAACCGTCTTCTATATCTAGACTAACGTGATCTCTCGTTATACAACCGTCTTCTATATCTAGACTAACGAGATCCGTCTGTACAACCGCCTTCTATATCTAGACTAACGAGATCCGTCTGCACAACCGTCTTCTATATGTAGACTAACGAGATCCGTCTGTACAACCGTCTTCTATATCTAGACTAACGAGATCCGTCTGTACAACCGTCTTCTATATCTAGACTAACGAGATCCGTCTGTACAACCGTCTTCTATATCTAGACTAACGAGATCCGTCTGCACAACCGTCTTCTATATCTAGACTAACGAGATCCCTCTGTACAACCGTCTTCTATATCTAGACTAACGAGATCCGTCTGTACAACCGTCTTCTATATCTAGACTAACGAGATCCGTCTGTACAACCGTCTTCTATATCTAGACTAACGAGATCCGTCTGTACAACCGTCTTCTATATCTAGACTAACGAGATCTCTCGTTATACAACCGTCTTCTATATCTAGACTAACGAGATCCGTCTGTACAACCGCCTTCTATATCTAGACTAACGAGATCCGTCTGCACAACCGTCTTCTATATCTAGACTAACGAGATCCGTCTGTACAACCGCCTTCTATATCTAGACTAACGAGATACGTCGTTGTACAACCATCTTCTATATCTAGACTAACGCGATCCGTCTGTACAACCGTTTTCTATATCGAGACTAACGAGATCCGTCTGTACAACCGTCTTCTATATCTAGACTAACGGGATACGACGTTGGACAAACGTCTTCTATATCTAGACTAACGAGATCCGTCTGTACAACCGTCTTCTATATCTAGACTAACGAGATCCGTCTGTACAACCGTCTTCTATATCTAGACTAACGAGATCCGTCTGAACAACCGTCTTCTATATCTAGACTAACGAGATCCGTCTGTACAACCGTCTTCTATATCTAGACTAACGAGATCCGTCTGTACAACCGTCTTCTATATCTAGACTAACGAGATCCGTCTGTACAACCGTCTTCTATATCTAGACTAACGAGATCCGTCTGTACAACCGTCTTCTATATCTAGACTAACGAGATCCGTCTGTACAACCGTCTTCTATATCTAGACTAACGAGATCTCTCGTTATACAACCGTCTTCTATATCTAGACTAACGGGATCCGTCTGTACAACCGTCTTCTATATCTAGACTAACGTGATCTCTCGTTATACAACCGTCTTCTATATCTAGACTAACGAGATCCGTCTGTACAACCGCCTTCTATATCTAGACTAACGAGATCCGTCTGCACAACCGTCTTCTATATGTAGACTAACGAGATCCGTCTGTACAACCGTCTTCTATATCTAGACTAACGAGATCCGTCTGTACAACCGTCTTCTATATCTAGACTAACGAGATCCGTCTGTACAACCGTCTTCTATATCTAGACTAACGAGATCCGTCTGCACAACCGTCTTCTATATCTAGACTAACGAGATCCGTCTGTACAACCGTCTTCTATATCTAGACTAACGAGATCCGTCTGTACAACCGTCTTCTATATCTAGACTAACGAGATCCGTCTGTACAACCGTCTTCTATATCTAGACTAACGAGATCCGTCTGTACAACCGTCTTCTATATCTAGACTAACGAGATCTCTCGTTATACAACCGTCTTCTATATCTAGACTAACGAGATCCGTCTGTACAACCGCCTTCTATATCTAGACTAACGAGATCCGTCTGCACAACCGTCTTCTATATCTAGACTAACGAGATCCGTCTGTACAACCGCCTTCTATATCTAGACTAACGAGATACGTCGTTGTACAACCATCTTCTATATCTAGACTAACGAGATCCGTCTGTACAACCGTCTTCTATATCTAGACTAACGAGATCCGTCTGTACAACCGTCTTCTATATCTAGACTAACGAGATCCGTCTGTACAACCGCCTTCTATATCTAGACTAACGAGATCCGTCTGTACAACCGTCTTCTATATCTAGACTAAGGAGATCCGTCTGTACAACCGTCATCTATATCTAGACTAACGAGACCCGTCTGTACAACCGTCTTCTATATCTAGACTAACGAGATCCGTCTGTACAACCGTCTTCTATATCTAGACTAACGAGATCCGTCTGTACAACCGTCTTCTATATCTAGACTAACGAGATCCATCTGTACAACCGTCTTCTATATCTAGACTAAGGAGATCCGTCTGTACAACCGTCTTCTATATCTAGACTAACGAGATCCGTCTGTACAACCGTCTTCTATATCTAGACTAACGAGATCCGTCTGAACAACCGTCTTCTATATCTAGACTAACGAGATCCGTCTGTACAACCGTCTTCTATATCTAGACTAACGAGATCCGTCTGTACAACCGTCTTCTATATCTAGACTAACGAGATCCGTCTGTACAACCGTCTTCTATATCTAGACTAACGAGATCCGTCTGTACAACCGTCTTCTATATCTAGACTAACGAGATCCGTCTGTACAACCGTCTTCTATATCTAGACTAACGAGATCTCTCGTTATACAACCGTCTTCTATATCTAGACTAACGGGATCCGTCTGTACAACCGTCTTCTATATCCTAGACTAACGGGATACGTCGTTGGACAAACGTCTTCTATATCTAGACTAACGAGATCCGTCTGTACAACCGTCTTCTATATCTAGACTAACGAGATCCGTCTGTACAACCGTCTTCTATATCTAGACTAACGAGATCCGTCTGTACAACCGCCTTCTATATCTAGACTAACGAGATCCGTCTGTACAACCGTCTTCTATATCTAGACTAAGGAGATCCGTCTGTACAACCGTCATCTATATCTAGACTAACGAGACCCGTCTGTACAACCGTCTTCTATATCTAGACTAACGAGATCCGTCTGTACAACCGTCTTCTATATCTAGACTAACGAGATCCGTCTGTACAACCGTCTTCTATATCTAGACTAACGAGATCCATCTGTACAACCGTCTTCTATATCTAGACTAAGGAGATCCGTCTGTACAACCGTCATCTATATCTAGACTAACGAGACCCGTCTGTACAACCGTCTTCTATATCTAGACTAACGAGATCCGTCTGTACAACCGTCTTCTATATCTAGACTAACGAGATCCGTCTGTACAACCGTCTTCTATATCTAGACTAACGAGATCCGTCTGTACAACCGTCTTCTATATCTAGACTAACGAGATCCATCTGTACAACCGTCTTCTATATCTAGACTAACGAGATCTCTCGTTATACAACCGTCTTCTATATCTAGACTAACGAGATCCGTCTGTACAACCGTCTTCTATATCTAGACTAACGAGATCCATCTGTACAACCGTCTTCTATATCTAGACTAAGGAGATCCGTCTGTACAACCGTCATCTATATCTAGACTAACGAGACCCGTCTGTACAACCGTCTTCTATATCTAGACTAACGAGATCCGTCTGTACAACCGTCTTCTATATCTAGACTAACGAGATCCGTCTGTACAACCGTCTTCTATATCTAGACTAACGAGATCCGTCTGTACAACCGTCTTCTATATCTAGACTAACGAGATCCGTCTGTACAACCGTCTTCTATATCTAGACTAACGAGATCCGTCTGTACAACCGTCTTCTATATCTAGACTAACGGGATACGACGTTGGACAAACGTCTTCTATATCTAGACTAACGAGATCCGTCTGTACAACCGTCTTTTATATCTAGACTAACGAGATCCGTCTGCACAACCGTCTTTTATATCTAGACTAACGCGATCCGTCTGTACAACCGTTTTCTATATCGAGACTAACGAGATCCGTCTATACAACCGTCTTCTATATCTAGACTAACGGGATACGACGTTGGACAAACGTCTTCTATATCTAGACTAACGAGATCCGTCTGTACAACCGTCTTCTATATCTAGACTAACGTGACCCGTCTGTACAACCGTCTTCTATATCTAGACTAACGGGATACGTCGTTGGACAAACGTCTTCTATATCTAGACTAACGAGATCCGTCTGTACAACCGTCTTCTATATCTAGACTAACGAGATCCGTCTGTACAACCGTCTTCTATATCTAGACTAACGAGATCCGTCTGTACAACCGTCTTCTATATCTAGACTAACGAGATCCGTCTGTACAACCGTCTTCTATATCTAGACTAACGAGATCCGTCTGTACAACCGTCTTCTATATCTAGACTAACGAGATCCGTCTGTACAACCGTCTTCTATATCTAGACTAACGAGATCTCTCGTTATACAACCGTCTTCTATATCTAGACTAACGAGATCTCTCGTTATACAACCGTCTTCTATATCTAGACTAACGAGATCCGTCTGTACAACCGTCTTTTATATCTAGACTAACGAGATCCGTCTGCACAACCGTCTTCTATATCTAGACTAACGAGATCCGTCTGTACAACCTTCTTCTATATCTAGACTAACGAGATCCGTCTGTACAACCGTCTTCTATATCTAGACTAACGAGATCCGTCTGTACAACCGTCTTCTATATCTAGACTAACGAGATCCGTCTGAACAACCGTCTTCTATATCTAGACTAACGAGATCCGTCTGTACAACCGTCTTCTATATCTAGACTAACGAGATCCGTCTGTACAACCGTCTTCTATATCTAGACTAACGAGATCCGTCTGTACAACCGTCTTCTATATCTAGACTAACGAGATCCGTCTGTACAACCGTCTTCTATATCTAGACTAACGAGATCCGTCTGCACAACCGTCTTCTATATCTAGACTAACGAGATCTCTCGTTATACAACCGTCTTCTATATCTAGACTAACGGGATACGTCGTTGGACAAACGTCTTCTATATCTAGACCAACGAGATCCGCCTGTACAACCGTCTTCTATATCTAGACTCACGAGATCCGTCTGTACAACCGTCTTCTATATCTAGACTAACGAGACCCGTCTGTACAACCGTCTTCTATATCTAGACTAACGAGATCCGTCTGTACAACCGTCTTCTATATCTAGACTAACGATATCTCTCGTTATACAACCGTCTTCTATATCTAGACTAACGGGATCCGTCTGTACAACCGTCTTCTATATCTGGACTAACGAGATCTCTCGTTATACAACCGTCTTCTATATCTAGACTAACGAGATCCGTCTGTACAACCGTCTTCTATATCTAGACTAACGAGATCCATCTGTACAACCGTCTTCTATATCTAGACTAAGGAGATCCGTCTGTACAACCGTCTTCTATATCTAGACTAACGAGATCCGTCTGTACTACCGTCTTCTATATCTAGACTAACGAGATCTCTCGTTATACAACCGTCTTCTATATCTAGACTAACGAGATCCGTCTGTACAACCGTCTTCTATATCTAGACTAACGAGATCCGTCTGTACAACCGTTTTCTATATCTAGACTAACGAGGTACGTCGTTGGACAAACGTCTTCAATATCTAGACTAACGAGATCCGTCTGTACAACCGTCTTCTATATCTAGACTAACGGGATCCGTCTGTACAACCGTCTTCTATATCTAGACTAACGAGATCCGTCTGTACAACCGTCTTCTATATCTAGACTAATGAGATCCGTCTGTACAACCGTCTTCTATATCTAGACTAACGAGACCCGTCTGTACAACCGTCTTCTCTATCTAGACTCACGAGACCCGTCTGTACAACCGTCTTCTATATCTAGACTAATGAGACCCGTCTGTACAACCTTCTTCTATATCTAGACTAACGGGATACGACGTTGGACAAACGTCTTCTATATCTAGACTAACGAGATCCGTCTGTACAACCGTCTTTTATATCTAGACTAACGAGATCCGTCTGCACAACCGTCTTTTATATCTAGACTAACGCGATCCGTCTGTACAACCGTTTTCTATATCGAGACTAACGAGATCCGTCTGTACAACCGTCTTCTATATCTAGACTAACGGGATACGACGTTGGACAAACGTCTTCTATATCTAGACTAACGAGATCCGTCTGTACAACCGTCTTCTATATCTAGACTAACGAGATCTCTCGTTATACAACCGTCTTCTATATCTAGACTAACGAGATCCGTCTGTACAACCGTCTTCTATATCTAGACTAACGAGATCCGTCTGTACAACCGTCTTCTATATCTAGACTAACGAGATCTCTCGTTATACAACCGTCTTCTATATCTAGACTAACGAGATCCGTCTGTACAACCGTCTTCTATATCTAGACTAACGAGATCCATCTGTACAACCGTCTTCTATATCTAGACTAAGGAGATCCGTCTGTACAACCGTCATCTATATCTAGACTAACGAGACCCGTCTGTACAACCGTCTTCTATATCTAGACTAACGAGATCCGTCTGTACAACCGTCTTCTATATCTAGACTAACGAGATCCGTCTGTACAACCGTCTTCTATATCTAGACTAACGAGATCCGGCTGTACAACCGTCTTCTATATCTAGACTAACGAGATCCGTCTGTACAACCGTCTTCTATATCTAGACTAACGAGATCCGTCTGTACAACCGTCTTCTATATCTAGACTAACGAGATCCGTCTGTACAACCGTCTTCTATATCTAGACTAACGAGATCCGTCTGTACAACCGTCTTCTATATCTAGACTAACGAGAACCGTCTGTACAACCGTCTTCTCTATCTAGACTCACGAGACCCGTCTGTACAACCTTCTTCTATATCTAGACTAACGAGATCCGTCTGTACAACCGTTTTCTATATCTAGACTAACGAGGTACGTCGTTGGACAAACGTCTTCAATATCTAGACTAACGAGATCCGTCTGTACAACCGTCTTCTATATCTAGACTAACGGGATCCGTCTGTACAACCGTCTTCTATATCTAGACTAACGAGATCCGTCTGTACAACCGTCTTCTATATCTAGACTAATGAGATCCGTCTGTACAACCGTCTTCTATATCTAGACTAACGAGATCCGTCTGTACAACCGTCTTCTATATCTAGACTAACGAGATCCGTCTGTACAACCGTCTTCTATATCTAGACTAACGAGATCCGTCTGTACAACCGTCTTCTATATCTAGACTAACGAGATCCGTCTGTATAACCGTCTTCTATATCTAGACTAACGAGATCTCTCGTTATACAACCGTCTTCTATATCTAGACTAACGAGATCCGTCTGTACAACCGTCATCTATATCTAGACTAACGAGATCCGTCTGCACAACCGTCTTCTATATCTAGACTAACGAGATCCGTCTGTACAACCGTCTTCTATATCTAGACTAACGAGATCTCTCGTTATACAACCGTCTTCTATATCTAGACTAACGAGATCTCTCGTTATACAACCGTCTTCTATATCTAGACTAACGAGATCTCTCGTTATACAACCGTCTTCTATATCTAGACTAACGAGATCCGTCTGTACAACCGCCTTCTATATCTAGACTAACGAGATCCGTCTGTACAACCGTCTTCTATATCTAGACTAACGAGATCCGTCTGTACAACCGTCTTCTATATCTAGACTAACGAGATCCGTCTGTACAACCGTCTTCTATATCTAGACTAACGAGATCCGTCTGTACAACCGTCTTCTATATCTAGACTAACGAGATCCGTCTGTACAACCGTCTTCTATATCTAGACTAACGAGATCCGTCTTTACAACCGTCTTCTATATCTAGACTAACGAGATCCGTCTGTACAACCGTCTTCTATATCTAGACTAACGATATCTCTCGTTATACAACCGTCTTCTATATCTAGACTAACGGGATCCGTCTGTACAACCGTCTTCTATATCTAGACTAACGAGATCTCTCGTTATACAACCGTCTTCTATATCTAGACTAACGAGATCCGTCTGTACAACCGTCTTCTATATCTAGACTAACGAGATCCATCTGTACAACCGTCTTCTATATCTAGACTAAGGAGATCCGTCTGTACAACCGTCATCTATATCTAGACTAACGAGACCCGTCTGTACAACCGTCTTCTATATCTAGACTAACGAGATCCGTCTGTACAACCGTCTTCTATATCTAGACTAACGAGATCCGTCTGTACAACCGTCTTCTATATCTAGACTAACGAGATCCGTCTGTACAACCTTCTTCTATATCTAGACAAACGAGATCTCTCGTTATACAACCGTCTTCTATATCTAGACTAACGAGATCCGTCTGTACAACCGTCTTCTATATCTAGACTAACGAGATCTCTCGTTATACAACCGTCTTCTATATCTAGACTAACGAGATCCGTCTGTACAACCGTCTTCTATATCTAGACTAACGAGATCTCTCGTTATACAACCGTCTTCTATATCTAGACTAACGAGATCCGTCTGTACAACCGTCTTCTATATCTAGACTAACGAGATCCGTCTGTACAACCGTCTTCTATATCTAGACTAACGAGATCCGTCTGTACAACCGTCTTCTATATCTAGACTAACGATATCTCTCGTTATACAACCGTCTTCTATATCTAGACTAACGGGATCCGTCTGTACAACCGTCTTCTATATCTAGACTAACGAGATCTCTCGTTATACAACCGTCTTCTATATCTAGACTAACGAGATCCGTCTGTACAACCGTCTTCTATATCTAGACTAACGAGATCCATCTGTACAACCGTCTTCTATATCTAGACTCAGGAGATCCGTCTGTACAACCGTCATCTATATCTAGACTAACGAGACCCGTCTGTACAACCGTCTTCTATATCTAGACTAACGAGATCCGTCTGTACAACCGTCTTCTATATCTAGACTAACGAGATCCGTCTGTACAACCGTCTTCTATATCTAGACTAACGAGATCCGTCTGTACAACCGTCTTCTATATCTAGACTAACGAGATCCGTCTGTACAACCGTCTTCTATATCTAGACTAACGAGATCCGTCTGTACAACCGTCTTCTATATCTAGACTAACGATATCTCTCGTTATACAACCGTCTTCTATATCTAGACTAACGGGATCCGTCTGTACAACCGTCTTCTATATCTAGACTAACGAGATCTCTCGTTATACAACCGTCTTCTATATCTAGACTAACGAGATCCGTCTGTACAACCGTCTTCTATATCTAGACTAACGAGATCCATCTGTACAACCGTCTTCTATATCTAGACTAACGAGATCCGTCTGTACAACCGTCTTCTATATCTAGACTAACGAGATCCATCTGTACAACCGTCTTCTATATCTAGACTAAGGAGATCCGTCTGTACAACCGTCATCTATATCTAGACTAACGAGACCCGTCTGTACAACCGTCTTCTATATCTAGACTAACGAGATCCGTCTGTACAACCGTCTTCTATATCTAGACTAACGAGATCCGTCTGTACAACCGTCTTCTATATCTAGACTAACGAGATCCGTCTGTACAACCTTCTTCTATATCTAGACAAACGAGATCTCTCGTTATACAACCGTCTTCTATATCTAGACTAACGAGATCCGTCTGTACAACCGTCTTCTATATCTAGACTAACGAGATCTCTCGTTATACAACCGTCTTCTATATCTAGACTAACGAGATCCGTCTGTACAACCGTCTTCTATATCTAGACTAACGAGATCTCTCGTTATACAACCGTCTTCTATATCTAGACTAACGAGATCCGTCTGTACAACCGTCTTCTATATCTAGACTAACGAGATCCGTCTGTACAACCGTCTTCTATATCTAGACTAACGAGATCCGTCTGTACAACCGTCTTCTATATCTAGACTAACGATATCTCTCGTTATACAACCGTCTTCTATATCTAGACTAACGGGATCCGTCTGTACAACCGTCTTCTATATCTAGACTAACGAGATCTCTCGTTATACAACCGTCTTCTATATCTAGACTAACGAGATCCGTCTGTACAACCGTCTTCTATATCTAGACTAACGAGATCCATCTGTACAACCGTCTTCTATATCTAGACTCAGGAGATCCGTCTGTACAACCGTCATCTATATCTAGACTAACGAGACCCGTCTGTACAACCGTCTTCTATATCTAGACTAACGAGATCCGTCTGTACAACCGTCTTCTATATCTAGACTAACGAGATCCGTCTGTACAACCGTCTTCTATATCTAGACTAACGAGATCCGTCTGTACAACCGTCTTCTATATCTAGACAAACGAGATCTCTCGTTATACAACCGTCTTCTATATCTAGACTAACGAGATCCGTCTGTACAACCGTCTTCTATATCTAGACTAACGAGATCTCTCGTTATACAACCGTCTTCTATATCTAGACTAACGAGATCCGTCTGTACAACCGTCTTCTATATCTAGACTAACGAGATCTCTCGTTATACAACCGTCTTCTATATCTAGACTAACGAGATCCGTCTGTACAACCGTCTTCTATATCTAGACTAACGAGATCCGTCTGTACAACCGTCTTCTATATCTAGACTAACGAGATCCGTCTGTACAACCGTCTTCTATATCTAGACTAACGGGATACGACGTTGGACAAACGTCTTCTATATCTAGACTAACGAGATCCGTCTGTACAACCGTCTTTTATATCTAGACTAACGAGATCCGTCTGCAAAACCGTCTTTTATATCTAGACTAACGCGATCCGTCTGTACAACCGTTTTCTATATCGAGACTAACGAGATCCGTCTATACAACCGTCTTCTATATCTAGACTAACGGGATACGACGTTGGACAAACGTCTTCTATATCTAGACTAACGAGATCCGTCTGTACAACCGTCTTCTATATCTAGACTAACGTGACCCGTCTGTACAACCGTCTTCTATATCTAGACTAACGGGATACGTCGTTGGACAAACGTCTTCTATATCTAGACTAACGAGATCCGTCTGTACAACCGTCTTCTATATCTAGACTAACGAGATCCGTCTGTACAACCGTCTTCTATATCTAGACTAACGAGATCCGTCTGTACAACCGTCTTCTATATCTAGACTAACGAGATCCGTCTGTACAACCGTCTTCTATATCTAGACTAACGAGATCCGTCTGTACAACCGTCTTCTATATCTAGACTAACGAGATCCGTCTGTACAACCGTCTTCTATATCTAGACTAACGAGATCCGTCTGTACAACCGTCTTCTATATCTAGACTAACGAGATCTCTCGTTATACAACCGTCTTCTATATCTAGACTAACGAGATCCGTCTGTACAACCGCCTTCTATATCTAGACTAACGAGATCCGTCTGCACAACCGTCTTCTATATCTAGACTAACGAGATCCGTCTGTACAACCGTCTTTTATATCTAGACTAACGAGATCCGTCTGCACAACCGTCTTCTATATCTAGACTAACGAGATCCGTCTGAACAACCGTCTTCTATATCTAGACTAACGAGATCCGTCTGTACAACCGCCTTCTATATCTAGACTAACGAGATACGTCGTTGTACAACCATCTTCTATATCTAGACTAACGCGATCCGTCTGTACAACCGTTTTCTATATCTAGACTAACGAGATCCGTCTGTACAACCGTCTTTTATATCTAGACTAACGAGATCCGTCTGCACAACCGTCTTCTATATCTAGACTAACGAGATCCGTCTGAACAACCGTCTTCTATATCTAGACTAACGAGATCCGTCTGTACAACCGCCTTCTATATCTAGACTAACGAGATACGTCGTTGTACAACCATCTTCTATATCTAGACTAACGCGATCCGTCTGTACAACCGTTTTCTATATCGAGACTAACGAGATCCGTCTGTACAACCGTCTTCTATATCTAGACTAACGGGATACGACGTTGGACAAACGTCTTCTATATCTAGACTAACGAGATCCGTCTGTACAACCGTCTTCTATATCTAGACTAACGAGATCCGTCTGTACAACCGTCTTCTATATCTAGACTAACGAGATCCGTCTGAACAACCGTCTTCTATATCTAGACTAACGAGATCCGTCTGTACAACCGTCTTCTATATCTAGACTAACGAGATCCGTCTGTACAACCGTTTTCTATATCTAGACTAACGAGGTACGTCGTTGGACAAACGTCTTCAATATCTAGACTAACGAGATCCGTCTGTACAACCGTCTTCTATATCTAGACTAACGGGATCCGTCTGTACAACGGTCTTCTATATCTAGACTAACGAGATCCGTCTGAACAACCGTCTTCTATATCTAGACTAACGAGATCCGTCTGTACAACCGCCTTCTATATCTAGACTAACGAGATACGTCGTTGTACAACCATCTTCTATATCTAGACTAACGCGATCCGTCTGTACAACCGTTTTCTATATCTAGACTAACGAGATCCGTCTGTACAACCGTCTTTTATATCTAGACTAACGAGATCCGTCTGCACAACCGTCTTCTATATCTAGACTAACGAGATCCGTCTGAACAACCGTCTTCTATATCTAGACTAACGAGATCCGTCTGTACAACCGCCTTCTATATCTAGACTAACGAGATACGTCGTTGTACAACCATCTTCTATATCTAGACTAACGCGATCCGTCTGTACAACCGTTTTCTATATCGAGACTAACGAGATCCGTCTGTACAACCGTCTTCTATATCTAGACTAACGGGATACGACGTTGGACAAACGTCTTCTATATCTAGACTAACGAGATCCGTCTGTACAACCGTCTTCTATATCTAGACTAACGAGATCCGTCTGTACAACCGTCTTCTATATCTAGACTAACGAGATCCGTCTGAACAACCGTCTTCTATATCTAGACTAACGAGATCCGTCTGTACAACCGTCTTCTATATCTAGACTAACGAGATCCGTCTGTACAACCGTTTTCTATATCTAGACTAACGAGGTACGTCGTTGGACAAACGTCTTCAATATCTAGACTAACGAGATCCGTCTGTACAACCGTCTTCTATATCTAGACTAACGGGATCCGTCTGTACAACCGTCTTCTATATCTAGACTAACGAGATCCGTCTGTACAACCGTCTTCTATATCTAGACTAATGAGATCCGTCTGTACAACCGTCTTCTATATCTAGACTAACGAGACCCGTCTGTACAACCGTCTTCTCTATCTAGACTCACGAGACCCGTCTGTACAACCGTCTTCTATATCTAGACTAATGAGATCCGTCTGTACAACCGTCTTCTATATCTAGACTAACGAGATCCGTCTGTACAACCGTCTTCTATATCTAGACTAACGAGATCCGTCTGTACAACCGTCTTCTATATCTAGACTAACGAGATCCGTCTGTACAACCGTCTTCTATATCTAGACTAACGGGATCCGTCTGTACAACCGTCTTCTATATCTAGACTAACGGGATACGTCGTTGGACAAACGTCTTCTATATCTAGACTAACGAGATCCGTCTGTACAACCGTCTTCTATATCTAGACTAACGAGATCCGTCTGTACAACCGTCTTCTATATCTAGACTAACGAGATCCGTCTGTACAACCGTCTTCTATATCTAGACTAACGAGATCCGTCTGTACAACCGTCTTCTATATCTAGACTAACGAGATCCGTCTGTACAACCGTCTTCTATATCTAGACTAACGAGATCCGTCTTTACAACCGTCTTCTATATCTAGACTAACGAGATCCGTCTGTACAACCGTCTTCTATATCTAGACTAACGATATCTCTCGTTATACAACCGTCTTCTATATCTAGACTAACGGGATCCGTCTGTACAACCGTCTTCTATATCTAGACTAACGAGATCTCTCGTTATACAACCGTCTTCTATATCTAGACTAACGAGATCCGTCTGTACAACCGTCTTCTATATCTAGACTAACGAGATCCATCTGTACAACCGTCTTCTATATCTAGACTAAGGAGATCCGTCTGTACAACCGTCATCTATATCTAGACTAACGAGACCCGTCTGTACAACCGTCTTCTATATCTAGACTAACGAGATCCGTCTGTACAACCGTCTTCTATATCTAGACTAACGAGATCCGTCTGTACAACCGTCTTCTATATCTAGACTAACGAGATCCGTCTGTACAACCGTCTTCTATATCTAGACAAACGAGATCTCTCGTTATACAACCGTCTTCTATATCTAGACTAACGAGATCCGTCTGTACAACCGTCTTCTATATCTAGACTAACGAGATCCGTCTGTACAACCGTCTTCTATATCTAGACAAACGAGATCTCTCGTTATACAACCGTCTTCTATATCTAGACTAACGAGATCCGTCTGTACAACCGTCTTCTATATCTAGACTAACGAGATCCGTCTGTACAACCGTCTTCTATATCTAGACTAACGAGATCCGTCTGTACAACCGTCTTCTATATCTAGACAAACGAGATCTCTCGTCATACAACCGTCTTCTATATCTAGACTAACGAGATCCGTCTGTACAACCGTTTTCTATATCGAGACTAACGAGATCCGTCTGTACAACCGTCTTCTATATCTAGACTAACGGGATACGACGTTGGACAAACGTCTTCTATATCTAGACTAACGAGATCCGTCTGTACAACCGTCTTCTATATCTAGACTAACGAGATCTCTCGTTATACAACCGTCTTCTATATCTAGACTAACGAGATCCGTCTGAACAACCGTCTTCTATATCTAGACTAACGAGATCCGTCTGTACAACCGTCTTCTATATCTAGACTAACGAGATCCGTCTGTACAACCGTTTTCTATATCTAGACTAACGAGGTACGTCGTTGGACAAACGTCTTCAATATCTAGACTAACGAGATCCGTCTGTACAACCGTCTTCTATATCTAGACTAACGGGATCCGTCTGTACAACCGTCTTCTATATCTAGACTAACGAGATCCGTCTGTACAACCGTCTTCTATATCTAGACTAATGAGATCCGTCTGTACAACCGTCTTCTATATCTAGACTAACGAGACCCGTCTGTACAACCGTCTTCTCTATCTAGACTCACGAGACCCGTCTGTACAACCGTCTTCTATATCTAGACTAATGAGATCCGTCTGTACAACCGTCTTCTATATCTAGACTAACGAGACCCGTCTGTACAACCGTCTTCTCTATCTAGACTCACGAGACCCGTCTGTACAACCTTCTTCTATATCTAGACTAACGAGATCCGTCTGTACAACCGTCTTCTATATCTAGACTAAAGAGATCCGTCGGTACAACCGTCTTCTATATCTAGACTAACGAGATCCGTCTGTACAACCGTCTTCTATATCTAGACTAACGAGATCCGTCTGTACAACCGTCTTCTATATCTAGACTAACGAGATCCGTCTGTACAACCGTCTTCTATATCTAGACTAACGAGATCCGTCTGTACAACCGTCTTCTATATCTAGACTAACGAGATCCGTCTGTACAACCGTCTTCTATATCTAGACTAACGGGATCCGTCTGTACAACCGTCTTCTATATCTAGACTAACGGGATACGTCGTTGGACAAACGTCTTCTATATCTAGACTAACGAGATCCGTCTGTACAACCGTCTTCTATATCTAGACTAACGAGATCCGTCTGTACAACCGTCTTCTATATCTAGACTAACGAGATCCGTCTTTACAACCGTCTTCTATATCTAGACTAACGAGATCCGTCTGTACAACCGTCTTCTATATCTAGACTAACGATATCTCTCGTTATACAACCGTCTTCTATATCTAGACTAACGGGATCCGTCTGTACAACCGTCTTCTATATCTAGACTAACGAGATCTCTCGTTATACAACCGTCTTCTATATCTAGACTAACGAGATCCGTCTGAACAACCGTCTTCTATATCTAGACTAACGAGATCCGTCTGTACAACCGTCTTCTATATCTAGACTAACGAGATCCGTCTGTACAACCGTTTTCTATATCTAGACTAACGAGGTACGTCGTTGGACAAACGTCTTCAATATCTAGACTAACGAGATCCGTCTGTACAACCGTCTTCTATATCTAGACTAACGGGATCCGTCTGTACAACCGTCTTCTATATCTAGACTAACGAGATCCGTCTGTACAACCGTCTTCTATATCTAGACTAATGAGATCCGTCTGTACAACCGTCTTCTATATCTAGACTAACGAGACCCGTCTGTACAACCGTCTTCTCTATCTAGACTCACGAGACCCGTCTGTACAACCGTCTTCTATATCTAGACTAATGAGATCCGTCTGTACAACCGT
Organism: Andrena bicolor; assembly: GCA_960531205.1. Taxonomy (NCBI): domain Eukaryota; kingdom Metazoa; phylum Arthropoda; class Insecta; order Hymenoptera; family Andrenidae; genus Andrena; species Andrena bicolor. Next base: position 629,034 of record CAUIJW010000231.1, on the reverse strand, counting down.
CTTCTATATCTAGACTAACGAGACCCGTCTGTACAACCGTCTTCTCTATCTAGACTCACGAGACCCGTCTGTACAACCTTCTTCTATATCTAGACTAACGAGATCCGTCTGTACAACCGTCTTCTATATCTAGACTAAAGAGATCCGTCGGTACAACCGTCTTCTATATCTAGACTAACGAGATCCGTCTGTACAACCGTCTTCTATATCTAGACTAACGAGATCCGTCTGTACAACCGTCTTCTATATCTAGACTAACGAGATCCGTCTGTACAACCGTCTTCTATATCTAGACTAACGAGATCCGTCTGTACAACCGTCTTCTATATCTAGACTAACGAGATCCGTCTGTACAACCGTCTTCTATATCTAGACTAACGGGATCCGTCTGTACAACCGTCTTCTATATCTAGACTAACGGGATACGTCGTTGGACAAACGTCTTCTATATCTAGACTAACGAGATCCGTCTGTACAACCGTCTTCTATATCTAGACTAACGAGATCCGTCTGTACAACCGTCTTCTATATCTAGACTAACGAGATCCGTCTGTACAACCGTCTTCTATATCTAGACTAACGAGATCCGTCTGTACAACCGTCTTCTATATCTAGACTAACGAGATCCGTCTGTACAACCGTCTTCTATATCTAGACTAACGAGATCCGTCTTTACAACCGTCTTCTATATCTAGACTAACGAGATCCGTCTGTACAACCGTCTTCTATATCTAGACTAACGATATCTCTCGTTATACAACCGTCTTCTATATCTAGACTAACGGGATCCGTCTGTACAACCGTCTTCTATATCTAGACTAACGAGATCTCTCGTTATACAACCGTCTTCTATATCTAGACTAACGAGATCCGTCTGTACAACCGTCTTCTATATCTAGACTAACGAGATCCATCTGTACAACCGTCTTCTATATCTAGACTAAGGAGATCCGTCTGTACAACCGTCATCTATATCTAGACTAACGAGACCCGTCTGTACAACCGTCTTCTATATCTAGACTAACGAGATCCGTCTGTACAACCGTCTTCTATATCTAGACTAACGAGATCCGTCTGTACAACCGTCTTCTATATCTAGACTAACGAGATCCGTCTGTACAACCGTCTTCTATATCTAGACAAACGAGATCTCTCGTTATACAACCGTCTTCTATATCTAGACTAACGAGATCCGTCTGTACAACCGTCTTCTATATCTAGACTAACGAGATCTCTCGTTATACAACCGTCTTCTATATCTAGACTAACGAGATCCGTCTGTACAACCGTCTTCTATATCTAGACTAACGAGATCTCTCGTTATACAACCGTCTTCTATATCTAGACTAACGAGATCCGTCTGTACAACCGTCTTCTATATCTAGACTAACGAGATCCGTCTGTACAACCGTCTTCTATATCTAGACTAACGAGATCCGTCTGTACAACCGTCTTCTATATCTAGACTAACGATATCTCTCGTTATACAACCGTCTTCTATATCTAGACTAACGGGATCCGTCTGTACAACCGTCTTCTATATCTAGACTAACGAGATCTCTCGTTATACAACCGTCTTCTATATCTAGACTAACGAGATCCGTCTGTACAACCGTCTTCTATATCTAGACTAACGAGATCCATCTGTACAACCGTCTTCTATATCTAGACTCAGGAGATCCGTCTGTACAACCGTCATCTATATCTAGACTAACGAGACCCGTCTGTACAACCGTCTTCTATATCTAGACTAACGAGATCCGTCTGTACAACCGTCTTCTATATCTAGACTAACGAGATCCGTCTGTACAACCGTCTTCTATATCTAGACTAGCGAGATCCGTCTGTACAACCGTCTTCTATATCTAGACAAACGAGATCTCTCGTTATACAACCGTCTTCTATATCTAGACTAACGAGATCCGTCTGTACAACCGTCTTCTATATCTAGACTAACGAGATCTCTCGTTATACAACCGTCTTCTATATCTAGACTAACGAGATCCGTCTGTACAACCGTCTTCTATATCTAGACTAACGAGATCCGTCTGTACAACCGTCTTCTATATCTAGACTAACGAGATCCGTCTGTACAACCGTCTTCTATATCTAGACTAACGGGATACGACGTTGGACAAACGTCTTCTATATCTAGACTAACGAGATCCGTCTGTACAACCGTCTTTTATATCTAGACTAACGAGATCCGTCTGCACAACCGTCTTTTATATCTAGACTAACGCGATCCGTCTGTACAACCGTTTTCTATATCGAGACTAACGAGATCCGTCTATACAACCGTCTTCTATATCTAGACTAACGGGATACGACGTTGGACAAACGTCTTCTATATCTAGACTAACGAGATCCGTCTGTACAACCGTCTTCTATATCTAGACTAACGTGACCCGTCTGTACAACCGTCTTCTATATCTAGACTAACGGGATACGTCGTTGGACAAACGTCTTCTATATCTAGACTAACGAGATCCGTCTGTACAACCGTCTTCTATATCTAGACTAACGAGATCCGTCTGTACAACCGTCTTCTATATCTAGACTAACGAGATCCGTCTGTACAACCGTCTTCTATATCTAGACTAACGAGATCCGTCTGTACAACCGTCTTCTATATCTAGACTAACGAGATCCGTCTGTACAACCGTCTTCTATATCTAGACTAACGAGATCCGTCTGTACAACCGTCTTCTATATCTAGACTAACGAGATCTCTCGTTATACAACCGTCTTCTATATCTAGACTAACGAGATCTCTCGTTATACAACCGTCTTCTATATCTAGACTAACGAGATCCGTCTGTACAACCGCCTTCTATATCTAGACTAACGAGATCCGTCTGCACAACCGTCTTCTATATCTAGACTAACGAGATCCGTCTGTACAACCGTCTTTTATATCTAGACTAACGAGATCCGTCTGCACAACCGTCTTCTATATCTAGACTAACGAGATCCGTCTGAACAACCGTCTTCTATATCTAGACTAACGAGATCCGTCTGTACAACCGCCTTCTATATCTAGACTAACGAGATACGTCGTTGTACAACCATCTTCTATATCTAGACTAACGCGATCCGTCTGTACAACCGTTTTCTATATCTAGACTAACGAGATCCGTCTGTACAACCGTCTTTTATATCTAGACTAACGAGATCCGTCTGCACAACCGTCTTCTATATCTAGACTAACGAGATCCGTCTGAACAACCGTCTTCTATATCTAGACTAACGAGATCCGTCTGTACAACCGCCTTCTATATCTAGACTAACGAGATACGTCGTTGTACAACCATCTTCTATATCTAGACTAACGCGATCCGTCTGTACAACCGTTTTCTATATCGAGACTAACGAGATCCGTCTGTACAACCGTCTTCTATATCTAGACTAACGGGATACGACGTTGGACAAACGTCTTCTATATCTAGACTAACGAGATCCGTCTGTACAACCGTCTTCTATATCTAGACTAACGAGATCCGTCTGTACAACCGTCTTCTATATCTAGACTAACGAGATCCGTCTGAACAACCGTCTTCTATATCTAGACTAACGAGATCCGTCTGTACAACCGTCTTCTATATCTAGACTAACGAGATCCGTCTGTACAACCGTTTTCTATATCTAGACTAACGAGGTACGTCGTTGGACAAACGTCTTCAATATCTAGACTAACGAGATCCGTCTGTACAACCGTCTTCTATATCTAGACTAACGGGATCCGTCTGTACAACGGTCTTCTATATCTAGACTAACGAGATCCGTCTGAACAACCGTCTTCTATATCTAGACTAACGAGATCCGTCTGTACAACCGCCTTCTATATCTAGACTAACGAGATACGTCGTTGTACAACCATCTTCTATATCTAGACTAACGCGATCCGTCTGTACAACCGTTTTCTATATCTAGACTAACGAGATCCGTCTGTACAACCGTCTTTTATATCTAGACTAACGAGATCCGTCTGCACAACCGTCTTCTATATCTAGACTAACGAGATCCGTCTGAACAACCGTCTTCTATATCTAGACTAACGAGATCCGTCTGTACAACCGCCTTCTATATCTAGACTAACGAGATACGTCGTTGTACAACCATCTTCTATATCTAGACTAACGCGATCCGTCTGTACAACCGTTTTCTATATCGAGACTAACGAGATCCGTCTGTACAACCGTCTTCTATATCTAGACTAACGGGATACGACGTTGGACAAACGTCTTCTATATCTAGACTAACGAGATCCGTCTGTACAACCGTCTTCTATATCTAGACTAACGAGATCCGTCTGTACAACCGTCTTCTATATCTAGACTAACGAGGTACGTCGTTGGACAAACGTCTTCAATATCTAGACTAACGAGATCCGTCTGTACAACCGTCTTCTATATCTAGACTAACGGGATCCGTCTGTACAACGGTCTTCTATATCTAGACTAACGAGATCCGTCTGAACAACCGTCTTCTATATCTAGACTAACGAGATCCGTCTGTACAACCGCCTTCTATATCTAGACTAACGAGATACGTCGTTGTACAACCATCTTCTATATCTAGACTAACGCGATCCGTCTGTACAACCGTTTTCTATATCTAGACTAACGAGATCCGTCTGTACAACCGTCTTTTATATCTAGACTCACGAGACCCGTCTGTACAACCTTCTTCTATATCTAGACTAACGAGATCCGTCTGTACAACCGTTTTCTATATCTAGACTAACGAGATCCGTCTGTACAACCGCCTTCTATATCTAGACTAACGAGATACGTCGTTGTACAACCATCTTCTATATCTAGACTAACGAGATCCGTCTGTACAACCGTTTTCTATATCGAGACTAACGAGATCCGTCTGTACAACCGTCTTCTATATCTAGACTAACGGGATACGACGTTGGACAAACGTCTTCTATATCTAGACTAACGAGATCCGTCTGTACAACCGTCTTCTATATCTAGACTAACGAGATCCGTCTGTACAACCGTCTTCTATATCTAGACTAACGAGATCCGTCTGAACAACCGTCTTCTATATCTAGACTAACGAGATCCGTCTGTACAACCGTCTTCTATATCTAGACTAACGAGATCCGTCTGTACAACCGTTTTCTATATCTAGACTAACGAGGTACGTCGTTGGACAAACGTCTTCAATATCTAGACTAACGAGATCCGTCTGTACAACCGTCTTCTATATCTAGACTAACGGGATCCGTCTGTACAACCGTCTTCTATATCTAGACTAACGAGATCCGTCTGTACAACCGTCTTCTATATCTAGACTAACGAGACCCGTCTGTACAACCGTCTTCTCTATCTAGACTCACGAGACCCGTCTGTACAACCTTCTTCTATATCTAGACTAACGAGATCCGTCTGTACAACCGTTTTCTATATCGAGACTAACGAGATCCGTCTGTACAACCGTCTTCTATATCTAGACTAACGGGATACGACGTTGGACAAACGTCTTCTATATCTAGACTAACGAGATCCGTCTGTACAACCGTCTTCTATATCTAGACTAACGAGATCCGTCTGTACAACCGTCTTCTATATCTAGACTAACGAGATCCGTCTGAACAACCGTCTTCTATATCTAGACTAACGAGATCCGTCTGTACAACCGTCTTCTATATCTAGACTAACGAGATCCGTCTGTACAACCGTTTTCTATATCTAGACTAACGAGGTACGTCGTTGGACAAACGTCTTCAATATCTAGACTAACGAGATCCGTCTGTACAACCGTCTTCTATATCTAGACTAACGGGATCCGTCTGTACAACCGTCTTCTATATCTAGACTAACGAGATCCGTCTGTACAACCGTCTTCTATATCTAGACTAATGAGATCCGTCTGTACAACCGTCTTCTATATCTAGACTAACGAGACCCGTCTGTACAACCGTCTTCTCTATCTAGACTCACGAGACCCGTCTGTACAACCGTCTTCTATATCTAGACTAATGAGATCCGTCTGTACAACCGTCTTCTATATCTAGACTAACGAGACCCGTCTGTACAACCGTCTTCTCTATCTAGACTCACGAGACCCGTCTGTACAACCTTCTTCTATATCTAGACTAACGAGATCCGTCTGTACAACCGTCTTCTATATCTAGACTAAAGAGATCCGTCGGTACAACCGTCTTCTATATCTAGACTAACGAGATCCGTCTGTACAACCGTCTTCTATATCTAGACTAACGAGATCTCTCGTTATACAACCGTCTTCTATATCTAGACTAACGAGATCTCTCGTTATACAACCGTCTTCTATATCTAGACTAACGAGATCCGTCTGTACAACCGTCTTCTATATCTAGACTAACGAGATCCGTCTGTACAACCGTCTTCTCTATCTAGACTCACGAGACCCGTCTGTACAACCTTCTTCTATATCTAGACTAACGAGATCCGTCTGTACAACCGTCCTCTATATCTAGACTAACGAGATCCGTCTGTACAACCGTCTTTTATATCTAGACTAACGAGATCCGTCTGCACAACCGTCTTCTATATCTAGTCTAACGAGATCCGTCTGTACAACCGTCTTCTATATCTAGACTAACGAGATCCGTCTGTACAACCGCCTTCTATATGTAGACTTACGAGATACGTCGTTGTACAACCATCTTCTATATCTCGACTAACGCGATCCGTCTGTACAACCGTTTTCTATATCGAGACTAACGAGATCCGTCTGTACAACCATCTTCTATATCTAGACTAACGGGATACGTCGTTGGACAAACGTCTTCTATATCTAGACTAACGAGATCCGTCTGTACAACCGTCTTCTATATCTAGACTAACGAGATCCGTCTGTACAACCGTCTTCTATATCTAGGCTAACGAGATCCGTCGTTGTACAACCGTCTTCTTTATCTAGACTAACGAGATCCGTCTGTACAACCGTTTTCTATATCTAGACTAACGAGGTACGTCGTTGGACAAACGTCTTCAATATCTAGACTAACGAGATCCGTCTGTACAACCGTCTTCTATATCTAGACTAACGAGATCCGTCTGTACAACCGTCTTCTATATCTAGACTAACGAGATCCGTCTGTACAACCGTCTTCTATATCTAGACTAACGAGATCCGTCTGTACAACCGTCTTCTATATCTAGACTAACGAGATCCGTCTGTACAACCGTCTTCTATATCTAGACTAACGAGATCCGTCTGTACAACCGTCTTCTATATCTAGACTAACGAGATCTCTTGTTATACAACCGTCTTCTATATCTAGACTAACGGGATCCGTCTGTACAACCGTCTTCTATATCTAGACTAACGGGATACGTCGTTGGACAAACGTCTTCTATATCTAGACTAACGAGATCCGTCTGTACAACCGTCTTCTATATCTAGACTAACGAGATCCGTCTGTACAACCGTCTTCTATATCTAGACTAACGAGATCCGTCTGTACAACCGTCTTCTATATCTAGACTAACGAGATCCGTCTGTACAACCGTCTTCTATATCTAGACTAACGAGATCCGTCTGTACAACCGTCTTCTATATCTAGACTAACGAGATCCGTCTGTACAACCGTCTTCTATATCTAGACTAACGAGATCCGTCTGTACAACCGCCTTCTATATCTAGACTAACGGGATCCGTCTGTACAACCGTCTTCTATATCTAGACTAACGGGATACGTCGTTGGACAAACGTCTTCTATATCTAGACTAACGAGATCCGTCTGTACAACCGTCTTCTATATCTAGACTAACGAGATCCGTCTGTACAACCGTCTTCTATATCTAGACTAACGAGATCCGTCTGTACAACCGTCTTCTATATCTAGACTAACGAGACCCGTCTGTACAACCGTCTTCTCTATCTAGACTCACGAGACCCGTCTGTACAACCTTCTTCTATATCTAGACTAACGAGATCCGTCTGTACAACCGTTTTCTATATCGAGACTAACGAGATCCGTCTGTACAACCGTCTTCTATATCTAGACTAACGGGATACGACGTTGGACAAACGTCTTCTATATCTAGACTAACGAGATCCGTCTGTACAACCGTCTTCTATATCTAGACTAACGAGATCCGTCTGTACAACCGTCTTCTATATCTAGACTAACGAGATCCGTCTGAACAACCGTCTTCTATATCTAGACTAACGAGATCCGTCTGTACAACCGTCTTCTATATCTAGACTAACGAGATCCGTCTGTACAACCGTTTTCTATATCTAGACTAACGAGGTACGTCGTTGGACAAACGTCTTCAATATCTAGACTAACGAGATCCGTCTGTACAACCGTCTTCTATATCTAGACTAACGGGATCCGTCTGTACAACCGTCTTCTATATCTAGACTAACGAGATCCGTCTGTACAACCGTCTTCTATATCTAGACTAATGAGATCCGTCTGTACAACCGTCTTCTATATCTAGACTAACGAGACCCGTCTGTACAACCGTCTTCTCTATCTAGACTCACGAGACCCGTCTGTACAACCGTCTTCTATATCTAGACTAATGAGATCCGTCTGTACAACCGTCTTCTATATCTAGACTAACGAGACCCGTCTGTACAACCGTCTTCTCTATCTAGACTCACGAGACCCGTCTGTACAACCTTCTTCTATATCTAGACTAACGAGATCCGTCTGTACAACCGTCTTCTATATCTAGACTAAAGAGATCCGTCGGTACAACCGTCTTCTATATCTAGACTAACGAGATCCGTCTGTACAACCGTCTTCTATATCTAGACTAACGAGATCTCTCGTTATACAACCGTCTTCTATATCTAGACTAACGAGATCTCTCGTTATACAACCGTCTTCTATATCTAGACTAACGAGATCCGTCTGTACAACCGTCTTCTATATCTAGACTAACGAGATCCGTCTGTACAACCGTCTTCTCTATCTAGACTCACGAGACCCGTCTGTACAACCTTCTTCTATATCTAGACTAACGAGATCCGTCTGTACAACCGTCCTCTATATCTAGACTAACGAGATCCGTCTGTACAACCGTCTTTTATATCTAGACTAACGAGATCCGTCTGCACAACCGTCTTCTATATCTAGTCTAACGAGATCCGTCTGTACAACCGTCTTCTATATCTAGACTAACGAGATCCGTCTGTACAACCGCCTTCTATATGTAGACTTACGAGATACGTCGTTGTACAACCATCTTCTATATCTCGACTAACGCGATCCGTCTGTACAACCGTTTTCTATATCGAGACTAACGAGATCCGTCTGTACAACCATCTTCTATATCTAGACTAACGGGATACGTCGTTGGACAAACGTCTTCTATATCTAGACTAACGAGATCCGTCTGTACAACCGTCTTCTATATCTAGACTAACGAGATCCGTCTGTACAACCGTCTTCTATATCTAGGCTAACGAGATCCGTCGTTGTACAACCGTCTTCTTTATCTAGACTAACGAGATCCGTCTGTACAACCGTTTTCTATATCTAGACTAACGACGGACGTCGTTGGACAAACGTCTTCAATATCTAGACTAACGAGATCCGTCTGTACAACCGTCTTCTATATCTAGACTAACGAGATCCGTGTGTACAACCGTCTTCTATATCTAGACTAACGAGATCCGTCTGTACAACCGTCTTCTATATCTAGACTAACGAGATCCGTCTGTACAACCGTCTTCTATATCTAGACTAACGAGATCCGTCTGTACAACCGTCTTCTATATCTAGACTAACGAGATCCGTCTGTACAACCGTCTTCTATATCTAGACTAACGAGATCTCTTGTTATACAACCGTCTTCTATATCTAGACTAACGGGATCCGTCTGTACAACCGTCTTCTATATCTAGACTAACGGGATACGTCGTTGGACAAACGTCTTCTATATCTAGACTAACGAGATCCGTCTGTACAACCGTCTTCTATATCTAGACTAACGAGATCCGTCTGTACAACCGTCTTCTATATCTAGACTAACGAGATCCGTCTGTACAACCGTCTTCTATATCTAGACTAACGAGATCCGTCTGTACAACCGTCTTCTATATCTAGACTAACGAGATCCGTCTGTACAACCGTCTTCTATATCTAGACTAACGAGATCCGTCTGTACAACCGTCTTCTATATCTAGACTAACGAGATCCGTCTGTACAACCGCCTTCTATATCTAGACTAACGGGATCCGTCTGTACAACCGTCTTCTATATCTAGACTAACGGGATACGTCGTTGGACAAACGTCTTCTATATCTAGACTAACGAGATCCGTCTGTACAACCGTCTTCTATATCTAGACTAACGAGATCCGTCTGTACAACCGTCTTCTATATCTAGACTAACGAGATCCGTCTGTACAACCGTCTTCTATATCTAGACTAACGAGATCCGTCTGTACAACCGTCTTCTATATCTAGACTAACGAGATCCGTCTGTACAACCGTCTTCTATATCTAGACTAACGAGATCCGTCTGTACAACCGTCTTCTATATCTAGACTAACGAGATCCATCTGTACAACCGTCTTCTATATCTAGACTAATGAGATCCGTCTGTACAACCGTCATCTATATCTAGACTAACGAGACCCGTCTGTACAACCGTCTTCTATATCTAGACTAACGGGATACGTCGTTGGACAAACGTCTTCTATATCTAGACTAACGAGATCCGTCTGTACAACCGTCTTCTATATCTAGACTAACGAGATCCGTCTGTACAACCGTCTTCTATATCTAGACTAACGAGATCCGTCTGTACAACCGTCTTCTATATCTAGACTAACGAGATCCGTCTGTACAACCGTCTTCTATATCTAGACTAACGAGATCCGTCTGTACAACCGTCTTCTATATCTAGACTAACGAGATCCGTCTGTACAACCGTCTTCTATATCTAGACTAACGAGATCTCTCGTTATACAACCGTCTTCTATATCTAGACTAACGAGATCCGTCTGTACAACCGTCTTCTATATCTAGACTAACGAGATCCGTCTGTACAACCGTCTTCTATATCTAGACTAACGAGATCCGTCTGTACAACCGTCTTCTATATCTAGACTAACGAGATCCGTCTGTACAACCGTCTTCTATATCTAGACTAACGAGATCCGTCTGTACAACCGTCTTCTATATCTAGACTAACGAGATCTCTCGTTATACAACCGTCTTCTATATCTAGACTAACGAGATCCGTCTGTACAACCGCCTTCTATATCTAGACTAACGAGATCCGTCTGCACAACCGTCTTCTATATCTAGACTAACGAGATCCGTCTGTACAACCGTCCTCTATATCTAGACTAACGAGATCCGTCTGTACAACCGTCTTTTATATCTCGACTAACGAGATCCGTCTGCACAACCGTCTTCTATATCTAGACTAACGAGATCTCTCGTTACACAACCGTCTTCTATATCTAGACTAACGAGATCCGTCTGCCCAACCGTCTTCTATATCTAGACTAACGAGATCCGTCTGTACAACCGTCTTCTATATCTAGACTAACGAGATCCGTCTGTACAACCGTCTTCTATATCTAGGCTAACGAGATCCGTCTGTACAACCGTCTTCTATATCTAGACTAACGAGATCCGTCTGTACAACCGTCTTCTATATCTAGACTAACGAGATCCGTCTGTACAACCGTCTTCTATATCTAGACTAACGAGATCCGTCTGTACAACCGTCTTCTATATCTAGACTAACGAGATCCGTCTGCACAACCGTCTTCTATATCTAGACTAACGAGATCCGTCTGAACAACCGTCTTCTATATCTAGACTAAAGAGATCCGTCGGTACAACCGTCTTCTATATCTAGACTAACGAGATCCGTCTGTACAACCGTCTTCTATATCTAGACTAACGAGATCTCTCGTTATACAACCGTCTTCTATATCTAGACTAACGAGATCTCTCGTTATACAACCGTCTTCTATATCTAGACTAACGAGATCCGTCTGCACAACCGTCTTCTATATCTAGACTAACGAGATCCGTCTGAACAACCGTCTTCTATATCTAGACTAAAGAGATCCGTCGGTACAACCGTCTTCTATATCTAGACTAACGAGATCCGTCTGTACAACCGTCTTCTATATCTAGACTAACGAGATCTCTCGTTATACAACCGTCTTCTATATCTAGACTAACGAGATCCGTCTGTACAACCGTCTTCTATATCTAGACTAACGAGATCCGTCTGTACAACCGTCTTCTATATCTAGACTAACGAGATCCGTCTGTACAACCGTCTTCTATATCTAGACTAACGAGACCCGTCTGTACAACCGTCTTCTATATCTAGACTAACGGGATACGTCGTTGGACAAACGTCTTCTATATCTAGACTAACGAGATCCGTCTGTACATCCGTCTTCTATATCTAGACTAACGAGATCCGTCTGTACAACCGTCTTCTATATCTAGACTAACGAGATCCGTCTGTACAACCGTCTTCTATATCTAGACTAACGAGATCCATCTGTACAACCGTCTTCTATATCTAGACTAATGAGATCCGTCTGTACAACCGTCATCTATATCTAGACTAACGAGACCCGTCTGTACAACCGTCTTCTATATCTAGACTAACGGGATACGTCGTTGGACAAACGTCTTCTATATCTAGACTAACGAGATCCGTCTGTACAACCGTCTTCTATATCTAGACTAACGAGATCCGTCTGTACAACCGTCTTCTATATCTAGACTAACGAGATCCGTCTGAACAACCGTCTTCTATATCTAGACTAACGAGATCCGTCTGTACAACCGTCTTCTATATCTAGACTAACGAGATCCGTCTGTACAACCGTCTTCTATATCTAGACTAACGAGATCCGTCTGTACAACCGTCTTCTATATCTAGACTAACGAGATCCGTCTGTACAACCGTCTTCTATATCTAGACTAACGAGATCCGTCTGTACAACCGTCTTCTATATCTAGACTAACGAGATCTCTCGTTATACAACCGTCTTCTATATCTAGACTAACGAGATCCGTCTGTACAACCGTCTTCTATATCTAGACTAACGAGATCCGTCTGTACAACCGTCTTCTATATCTAGACTAACGAGATCCGTCTGTACAACCGTCTTCTATATCTAGACTAACGAGATCCGTCTGTACAACCGTCTTCTATATCTAGACTAACGAGATCCGTCTGTACAACCGTCTTCTATATCTAGACTAACGAGATCCGTCTGTACAACCGTCTTCTATATCTAGACTAACGAGATCTCTCGTTATACAACCGTCTTCTATATCTAGACTAACGAGATCCGTCTGTACAACCGCCTTTTATATCTAGACTAACGAGATCCGTCTGCACAACCGTCTTCTATATCTAGACTAACGAGATCCGTCTGTACAACCGTCCTCTATATCTAGACTAACGAGATCCGTCTGTACAACCGTCTTTTATATCTAGACTAACGAGATCCGTCTGCACAACCGTCTTCTATATCTAGACTAACGAGATCTCTCGTTATACAACCGTCTTCTATATCTAGACTAACGAGATCCGTCTGCACAACCGTCTTCTATATCTAGACTAACGAGATCCGTCTGTACAACCGTCTTCTATATCTAGACTAACGAGATCCGTCTGTACAACCGTCTTCTATATCTAGGCTAACGAGATCCGTCTGTACAACCGTCTTCTATATCTAGACTAACGAGATCCGTCTGTACAACCGTCTTCTATATCTAGACTAACGAGATCCGTCTGTACAACCGTCTTCTATATCTAGACTAACGAGATCTCTCGTTATACAACCGTCTTCTATATCTAGACTAACGGGATACGTCGTTGGACAAACGTCTTCTATATCTAGACTAACGAGATCCGTCTGTACAACCGCCTTCTATATCTAGACTAACGAGATCCGTCTGCACAACCGTCTTCTATATCTAGACTAACGAGATCCGTCTGTACAACCGTCCTCTATATCTAGACTAACGAGATCCGTCTGTACAACCGTCTTTTATATCTAGACTAACGAGATCCGCCTGCACAACCGTCTTCTATATCTAGACTAACGAGATCTCTCGTTATACAACCGTCTTCTATATCTAGACTAACGAGATCCGTCTGCACAACCGTCTTCTATATCTAGACTAACGAGATCCGTCTGTACAACCGTCTTCTATATCTAGGCTAACGAGATCCGTCTGTACAACCGTCTTCTATATCTAGACTAACGAGATCCGTCTGTACAACCGTCTTCTATATCTAGACTAAAGAGATCCGTCGGTACAACCGTCTTCTATATCTAGACTAACGAGATCCGTCTGTACAACCGTCTTCTATATCTAGACTAACGAGATCCATCTGTACAACCGTCTTCTATATCTAGACTAATGAGATCCGTCTGTACAACCGTCATCTATATCTAGACTAACGAGACCCGTCTGTACAACCGTCTTCTATATCTAGACTAACGGGATACGTCGTTGGACAAACGTCTTCTATATCTAGACTAACGAGATCCGTCTGTACAACCGTCTTCTATATCTAGACTAACGAGATCCGTCTGTACAACCGTCTTCTATATCTAGACTAACGAGATCCGTCTGTACAACCGTCTTCTATATCTAGACTAACGAGATCCGTCTGTACAACCGTCTTCTATATCTAGACTAACGAGATCCGTCTGTACAACCGTCTTCTATATCTAGACTAACGAGATCCGTCTGTACAACCGTCTTCTATATCTAGACTAACGAGATCTCTCGTTATACAACCGTCTTCTATATCTAGACTAACGAGATCCGTCTGTACAACCGTCTTCTATATCTAGACTAACGAGATCCGTCTGTACAACCGTCTTCTATATCTAGACTAACGAGATCCGTCTGTACAACCGTCTTCTATATCTAGACTAACGAGATCCGTCTGTACAACCGTCTTCTATATCTAGACTAACGAGATCCGTCTGTACAACCGTCTTCTATATCTAGACTAACGAGATCCGTCTGTACAACCGTCTTCTATATCTAGACTAACGAGATCTCTCGTTATACAACCGTCTTCTATATCTAGACTAACGAGATCCGTCTGTACAACCGCCTTCTATATCTAGACTAACGAGATCCGTCTGCACAACCGTCTTCTATATCTAGACTAACGAGATCCGTCTGTACAACCGTCCTCTATATCTAGACTAACGAGATCCGTCTGTACAACCGTCTTTTATATCTAGACTAACGAGATCCGTCTGCACAACCGTCTTCTATATCTAGACTAACGAGATCTCTCGTTATACAACCGTCTTCTATATCTAGACTAACGAGATCCGTCTGCACAACCGTCTTCTATATCTAGACTAACGAGATCCGTCTGTACAACCGTCTTCTATATCTAGACTAACGAGATCCGTCTGTACAACCGTCTTCTATATCTAGGCTAACGAGATCCGTCTGTACAACCGTCTTCTATATCTAGACTAACGAGATCCGTCTGTACAACCGTCTTCTATATCTAGACTAACGAGATCCGTCTGTACAACCGTCTTCTATATCTAGACTAACGAGATCTCTCGTTATACAACCGTCTTCTATATCTAGACTAACGGGATACGTCGTTGGACAAACGTCTTCTATATCTAGACCAACGAGATCCGCCTGTACAACCGTCTTCTATATCTAGACTCACGAGATCCGTCTGTACAACCGTCTTCTATATCTAGACTAACGAGACCCGTCTGTACAACCGTCTTCTATATCTAGACTAACGAGATCCGTCTGTACAACCGTCTTCTATATCTAGACTAACGATATCTCTCGTTATACAACCGTCTTCTATATCTAGACTAACGGGATCCGTCTGTACAACCGTCTTCTATATCTAGACTAACGAGATCTCTCGTTATACAACCGTCTTCTATATCTAGACTAACGGGATACGTCGTTGGACAAACGTCTTCTATATCTAGACTAACGAGATCCGTCTGTACAACCGTCTTCTATATCTAGACTAACGAGATCCGTCTGTACAACCGTCTTCTATATCTAGACTAACGAGATCCGTCCGTACAACCGTCTTCTATATCTAGACTAACGAGATCCATCTGTACAACCGTCTTCTATATCTAGACTAACGAGATCCGTCTGTACAACCGTCTTCTATATCTAGACTAACGAGATCCGTCTGTACAACCGTCTTCTATATCTAGACTAAAGAGATCCGTCGGTACAACCGTCTTCTATATCTAGACTAACGAGATCCGTCTGTACAACCGTCTTCTATATCTAGACTAACGAGATCTCTCGTTATACAACCGTCTTCTATATCTAGATTAACGAGATCCGTCTGTACAACCGTCTTCTATATCTAGACTAACGAGACCCGTCTGTACAACCGTCTTCTATATCTAGACTAACGGGATACGTCGTTGGACAAACGTCTTCTATATCTAGACTAACGAGATCCGTCTGTACAACCGTCTTCTATATCTAGACTAACGAGATCCGTCTGTACAACCGTCTTCTATATCTAGACTAACGAGACCCGTCTGTACAACCGTCTTCTATATCTAGACTAACGAGATCCGTCTGTACAACCGTCTTCTATATCTAGACTAACGATATCTCTCGTTATACAACCGTCTTCTATATCTAGACTAACGGGATCCGTCTGTACAACCGTCTTCTATATCTAGACTAACGAGATCTCTCGTTATACAACCGTCTTCTATATCTAGACTAACGGGATACGTCGTTGGACAAACGTCTTCTATATCTAGACTAACGAGATCCGTCTGTACAACCGTCTTCTATATCTAGACTAACGAGATCCGTCTGTACAACCGTCTTCTATATCTAGACTAACGAGATCCGTCCGTACAACCGTCTTCTATATCTAGACTAACGAGATCCGTCTGTACAACCGTCTTCTATATCTAGACTAACGAGATCCATCTGTACAACCGTCTTCTATATCTAGACTAATGAGATCCGTCTGTACAACCGTCATCTATATCTAGACTAACGAGACCCGTCTGTACAACCGTCTTCTATATCTAGACTAACGGGATACGTCGTTGGACAAACGTCTTCTATATCTAGACTAACGAGATCCGTCTGTACAACCGTCTTCTATATCTAGACTAACGAGATCCGTCTGTACAACCGTCTTCTATATCTAGACTAACGAGATCCGTCTGAACAACCGTCTTCTATATCTAGACTAACGAGATCCGTCTGTACAACCGTCTTCTATATCTAGACTAACGAGATCCGTCTGTACAACCGTCTTCTATATCTAGACTAACGAGATCCGTCTGTACAACCGTCTTCTATATCTAGACTAACGAGATCCGTCTGTACAACCGTCTTCTATATCTAGACTAACGAGATCCGTCTGTACAACCGTCTTCTATATCTAGACTAACGAGATCCGTCTGCACAACCGTCTTCTATATCTAGACTAACGAGATCCGTCTGAACAACCGTCTTCTATATCTAGACTAAAGAGATCCGTCGGTACAACCGTCTTCTATATCTAGACTAGCGAGATCCGTCTGTACAACCGTCTTCTATATCTAGACTAACGAGATCTCTCGTTATACAACCGTCTTCTATATCTAGACTAACGAGATCTCTCGTTATACAACCGTCTTCTATATCTAGACTAACGAGATCCGTCTGCACAACCGTCTTCTATATCTAGACTAACGAGATCCGTCTGAACAACCGTCTTCTATATCTAGACTAAAGAGATCCGTCGGTACAACCGTCTTCTATATCTAGACTAACGAGATCCGTCTGTACAACCGTCTTCTATATCTAGACTAACGAGATCTCTCGTTATACAACCGTCTTCTATATCTAGACTAACGAGATCCGTCTGTACAACCGTCTTCTATATCTAGACTAACGAGATCCGTCTGTACAACCGTCTTCTATATCTAGACTAACGAGATCCGTCTGTACAACCGTCTTCTATATCTAGACTAACGAGACCCGTCTGTACAACCGTCTTCTATATCTAGACTAACGGGATACGTCGTTGGACAAACGTCTTCTATATCTAGACTAACGAGATCCGTCTGTACATCCGTCTTCTATATCTAGACTAACGAGATCCGTCTGTACAACCGTCTTCTATATCTAGACTAACGAGATCCGTCTGTACAACCGTCTTCTATATCTAGACTAACGAGATCCATCTGTACAACCGTCTTCTATATCTAGACTAATGAGATCCGTCTGTACAACCGTCATCTATATCTAGACTAACGAGACCCGTCTGTACAACCGTCTTCTATATCTAGACTAACGGGATACGTCGTTGGACAAACGTCTTCTATATCTAGACTAACGAGATCCGTCTGTACAACCGTCTTCTATATCTAGACTAACGAGATCCGTCTGTACAACCGTCTTCTATATCTAGACTAACGAGATCCGTCTGAACAACCGTCTTCTATATCTAGACTAACGAGATCCGTCTGTACAACCGTCTTCTATATCTAGACTAACGAGATCCGTCTGTACAACCGTCTTCTATATCTAGACTAACGAGATCCGTCTGTACAACCGTCTTCTATATCTAGACTAACGAGATCCGTCTGTACAACCGTCTTCTATATCTAGACTAACGAGATCCGTCTGTACAACCGTCTTCTATATCTAGACTAACGAGATCCGTCTGTACAACCGTCTTCTATATCTAGACTAACGAGATCCGTCTGTACAACCGTCTTCTATATCTAGACTAACGAGATCCGTCTGTACAACCGTCATCTATATCTAGACTAACGAGACCCGTCTGTACAACCGTCTTCTATATCTAGACTAACGGGATACGTCGTTGGACAAACGTCTTCTATATCTAGACTAACGAGATCCGTCTGTACAACCGTCTTCTATATCTAGACTAACGAGATCCGTCTGTACAACCGTCTTCTATATCTAGACTAACGAGATCCGTCTGTACAACCGTCTTCTATATCTAGACTAACGAGATCCGTCTGTACAACCGTCTTCTATATCTAGACTAACGAGATCCGTCTGTACAACCGTCTTCTATATCTAGACTAACGAGATCCGTCTGTACAACCGTCTTCTATATCTAGACTAACGAGATCCGTCTGTACAACCGTCTTCTATATCTAGACTAACGAGATCTCTCGTTATACAACCGTCTTCTATATCTAGACTAACGAGATCCGTCTGTACAACCGTCTTCTATATCTAGACTAACGAGATCCGTCTGTACAACCGTCTTCTATATCTAGACTAACGAGATCCGTCTGTACAACCGTCTTCTATATCTAGACTAACGAGATCCGTCTGTACAACCGTCTTCTATATCTAGACTAACGAGATCCGTCTGTACAACCGTCTTCTATATCTAGACTAACGAGATCTCTCGTTATACAACCGTCTTCTATATCTAGACTAACGAGATCCGTCTGTACAACCGCCTTCTATATCTAGACTAACGAGATCCGTCTGCACAACCGTCTTCTATATCTAGACTAACGAGATCCGTCTGTACAACCGTCCTCTATATCTAGACTAACGAGATCCGTCTGTACAACCGTCTTTTATATCTAGACTAACGAGATCCGTCTGCACAACCGTCTTCTATATCTAGACTAACGAGATCTCTCGTTATACAACCGTCTTCTATATCTAGACTAACGAGATCCGTCTGCACAACCGTCTTCTATATCTAGACTAACGAGATCCGTCTGTACAACCGTCTTCTATATCTAGACTAACGAGATCCGTCTGTACAACCGTCTTCTATATCTAGGCTAACGAGATCCGTCTGTACAACCGTCTTCTATATCTAGACTAACGAGATCCGTCTGTACAACCGTCTTCTATATCTAGACTAACGAGATCCGTCTGTACAACCGTCTTCTATATCTAGACTAACGAGATCTCTCGTTATACAACCGTCTTCTATATCTAGACTAACGGGATACGTCGTTGGACAAACGTCTTCTATATCTAGACTAACGAGATCCGTCTGTACAACCGTCTTTTATATCTAGACTAACGAGATCCGTCTGCACAACCGTCTTCTATATCTAGACTAACGAGATCTCTCGTTATACAACCGTCTTCTATATCTAGACTAACGAGATCCGTCTGCACAACCGTCTTCTATATCTAGACTAACGAGATCCGTCTGTACAACCGTCTTCTATATCTAGACTAACGGGATCCGTCTGTACAACCGTCTTCTATATCTAGACTAACGAGATCTCTCGTTATACAACCGTCTTCTATATCTAGACTAACGGGATACGTCGTTGGACAAACGTCTTCTATATCTAGACTAACGAGATCCGTCTGTACAACCGTCTTCTATATCTAGACTAACGAGATCCGTCTGTACAACCGTCTTCTATATCTAGACTAACGAGATCCGTCCGTACAACCGTCTTCTATATCTAGACTAACGAGATCCATCTGTACAACCGTCTTCTATATCTAGACTAACGAGATCCGTCTGTACAACCGTCTTCTATATCTAGACTAACGAGATCCGTCTGTACAACCGTCTTCTATATCTAGACTAAAGAGATCCGTCGGTACAACCGTCTTCTATATCTAGACTAACGAGATCCGTCTGTACAACCGTCTTCTATATCTAGACTAACGAGATCTCTCGTTATACAACCGTCTTCTATATCTAGACTAACGAGATCCGTCTGTACAACCGTCTTCTATATCTAGACTAACGAGACCCGTCTGTACAACCGTCTTCTATATCTAGACTAACGGGATACGTCGTTGGACAAACGTCTTCTATATCTAGACTAACGAGATCCGTCTGTACAACCGTCTTCTATATCTAGACTAACGAGATCCGTCTGTACAACCGTCTTCTATATCTAGACTAACGAGATCCGTCTGTACAACCGTCTTCTATATCTAGACTAACGAGATCCGTCTGTACAACCGTCTTCTATATCTAGACTAACGAGATCCGTCTGCACAACCGTCTTCTATATCTAGACTAACGAGATCCGTCTGAACAACCGTCTTCTATATCTAGACTAAAGAGATCCGTCGGTACAACCGTCTTCTATATCTAGACTAACGAGATCCGTCTGTACAACCGTCTTCTATATCTAGACTAACGAGATCTCTCGTTATACAACCGTCTTCTATATCTAGACTAACGAGATCTCTCGTTATACAACCGTCTTCTATATCTAGACTAACGAGATCCGTCTGCACAACCGTCTTCTATATCTAGACTAACGAGATCCGTCTGAACAACCGTCTTCTATATCTAGACTAAAGAGATCCGTCGGTACAACCGTCTTCTATATCTAGACTAACGAGATCCGTCTGTACAACCGTCTTCTATATCTAGACTAACGAGATCTCTCGTTATACAACCGTCTTCTATATCTAGACTAACGAGATCCGTCTGTACAACCGTCTTCTATATCTAGACTAACGAGATCCGTCTGTACAACCGTCTTCTATATCTAGACTAACGAGATCCGTCTGTACAACCGTCTTCTATATCTAGACTAACGAGACCCGTCTGTACAACCGTCTTCTATATCTAGACTAACGGGATACGTCGTTGGACAAACGTCTTCTATATCTAGACTAACGAGATCCGTCTGTACATCCGTCTTCTATATCTACACTAACGAGATCCGTCTGTACAACCGTCTTCTATATCTAGACTAACGAGATCCGTCTGTACAACCGTCTTCTATATCTAGACTAACGAGATCCATCTGTACAACCGTCTTCTATATCTAGACTAATGAGATCCGTCTGTACAACCGTCATCTATATCTAGACTAACGAGACCCGTCTGTACAACCGTCTTCTATATCTAGACTAACGGGATACGTCGTTGGACAAACGTCTTCTATATCTAGACTAACGAGATCCGTCTGTACAACCGTCTTCTATATCTAGACTAACGAGATCCGTCTGTACAACCGTCTTCTATATCTAGACTAACGAGATCCGTCTGAACAACCGTCTTCTATATCTAGACTAACGAGATCCGTCTGTACAACCGTCTTCTATATCTAGACTAACGAGATCCGTCTGTACAACCGTCTTCTATATCTAGACTAACGAGATCCGTCTGTACAACCGTCTTCTATATCTAGACTAACGAGATCCGTCTGTACAACCGTCTTCTATATCTAGACTAACGAGATCCGTCTGTACAACCGTCTTCTATATCTAGACTAACGAGATCCGTCTGTACAACCGTCTTCTATATCTAGACTAACGAGATCTCTCGTTATACAACCGTCTTCTATATCTAGACTAACGGGATACGTCGTTGGACAAACGTCTTCTATATCTTGACCAACGAGATCCGCCTGTACAACCGTCTTCTATATCTAGACTAACGAGATCCGTCTGTACAACCGTCTTCTATATCTAGACTAACGAGACCCGTCTGTACAACCGTCTTCTATATCTAGACTAACGAGATCCGTCTGTACAACCGTCTTCTATATCTAGACTAACGATATCTCTCGTTATACAACCGTCTTCTATATCTAGACTAACGGGATCCGTCTGTACAACCGTCTTCTATATCTAGACTAACGAGATCTCTCGTTATACAACCGTCTTCTATATCTAGACTAACGAGATCTCTCGTTATACAACCGTCTTCTATATCTAGACTAACGAGATCCGTCTGTACAACCGTCTTCTATATCTAGACTAACGAGATCTCTCGTTATACAACCGTCTTCTATATCTAGACTAACGAGATCCGTCTGTACAACCGTCTTCTATATCTAGACTAAAGAGATCCGTCGGTACAACCGTCTTCTATATCTAGACTAACGAGATCCGTCTGTACAACCGTCTTCTATATCTAGACTAACGAGATCTCTCGTTATACAACCGTCTTCTATATCTAGACTAACGAGATCCGTCTGTACAACCGTCTTCTATATCTAGACTAACGAGACCCGTCTGTACAACCGTCTTCTATATCTAGACTAACGGGATACGTCGTTGGACAAACGTCTTCTATATCTAGACTAACGAGATCCGTCTGTAC
Organism: Andrena bicolor; assembly: GCA_960531205.1. NCBI lineage: Eukaryota > Metazoa > Arthropoda > Insecta > Hymenoptera > Andrenidae > Andrena > Andrena bicolor. The sequence goes on along the minus strand of CAUIJW010000231.1, from coordinate 605,984 downwards.
AACCGTCTTCTATATCTAGACTAACGAGATCCGTCTGTACAACCGTCTTCTATATCTAGACTAACGAGATCCGTCTGTACAACCGTCTTCTATATCTAGACTAACGAGATCCGTCTGTACAACCGTCTTCTATATCTAGACTAACGAGATCCGTCTGTACAACCGTCTTCTATATCTAGACTAACGAGATCCGTCTGTACAACCGTCTTCTATATCTAGACTAACGAGATCCGTCTGTACAACCGTCTTCTATATCTAGACTAACGAGATCTCTCGTTATACAACCGTCTTCTATATCTAGACTAACGAGATCCGTCTGTACAACCGCCTTCTATATCTAGACTAACGAGATCCGTCTGCACAACCGTCTTCTATATCTAGACTAACGAGATCCGTCTGTACAACCGTCTTTTATATCTAGACTAACGAGATCCGTCTGCACAACCGTCTTCTATATCTAGACTAACGAGATCCGTCTGAACAACCGTCTTCTATATCTAGACTAACGAGATCCGTCTGTACAACCGCCTTCTATATCTAGACTAACGAGATACGTCGTTGTACAACCATCTTCTATATCTAGACTAACGCGATCCGTCTGTACAACCGTTTTCTATATCGAGACTAACGAGATCCGTCTGTACAACCGTCTTCTATATCTAGACTAACGGGATACGACGTTGGACAAACGTCTTCTATATCTAGACTAACGAGATCCGTCTGTACAACCGTCTTCTATATCTAGACTAACGAGATCCGTCTGTACAACCGTCTTCTATATCTAGACTAACGAGATCCGTCTGAACAACCGTCTTCTATATCTAGACTAACGGGATACGACGTTGGACAACCGTCTTCTATATCTAGACTAACGAGATCCGTCTGTACAACCGTCTTCTATATCTAGACTAAAGAGATCCGTCGGTACAACCGTCTTCTATATCTAGACTAACGAGATCCGTCTGTACAACCGTCTTCTATATCTAGACTAACGAGATCCGTCTGTACAACCGTCTTCTATATCTAGACTAACGAGACCCGTCTGTACAACCGTCTTCTATATCTAGACTAACGGGATACGTCGTTGGACAAACGTCTTCTATATCTAGACTAACGAGATCCGTCTGTACAACCGTCTTCTATATCTAGACTAACGAGATCCGTCTGTACAACCGTCTTCTATATCTAGACTAAAGAGATCCGTCGGTACAACCGTCTTCTATATCTAGACTAACGAGATCCGTCTGTACAACCGTCTTCTATATCTAGACTAACGAGATCTCTCGTTATACAACCGTCTTCTATATCTAGACTAACGAGATCCGTCTGTACAACCGTCTTCTATATCTAGACTAACGAGACCCGTCTGTACAACCGTCTTCTATATCTAGACTAACGGGATACGTCGTTGGACAAACGTCTTCTATATCTAGACTAACGAGATCCGTCTGTACAACCGTCTTCTATATCTAGACTAACGAGATCCGTCTGTACAACCGTCTTCTATATCTAGACTAACGAGATCCGTCTGTACAACCGTCTTCTATATCTAGACTAACGAGATCCGTCTGTACAACCGTCTTCTATATCTAGACTAACGAGATCCGTCTGCACAACCGTCTTCTATATCTAGACTAACGAGATCCGTCTGAACAACCGTCTTCTATATCTAGACTAAAGAGATCCGTCGGTACAACCGTCTTCTATATCTAGACTAACGAGATCCGTCTGTACAACCGTCTTCTATATCTAGACTAACGAGATCTCTCGTTATACAACCGTCTTCTATATCTAGACTAACGAGATCTCTCGTTATACAACCGTCTTCTATATCTAGACTAACGAGATCCGTCTGCACAACCGTCTTCTATATCTAGACTAACGAGATCCGTCTGAACAACCGTCTTCTATATCTAGACTAAAGAGATCCGTCGGTACAACCGTCTTCTATATCTAGACTAACGAGATCCGTCTGTACAACCGTCTTCTATATCTAGACTAAAGAGATCCGTCGGTACAACCGTCTTCTATATCTAGACTAACGAGATCCGTCTGTACAACCGTCTTCTATATCTAGACTAACGAGATCTCTCGTTATACAACCGTCTTCTATATCTAGACTAACGAGATCCGTCTGTACAACCGTCTTCTATATCTAGACTAACGAGACCCGTCTGTACAACCGTCTTCTATATCTAGACTAACGGGATACGTCGTTGGACAAACGTCTTCTATATCTAGACTAACGAGATCCGTCTGTACAACCGTCTTCTATATCTAGACTAACGAGATCCGTCTGTACAACCGTCTTCTATATCTAGACTAACGAGATCCGTCTGTACAACCGTCTTCTATATCTAGACTAACGAGATCCGTCTGTACAACCGTCTTCTATATCTAGACTAACGAGATCCGTCTGTACAACCGTCTTCTATATCTAGACTAACGAGATCCGTCTGTACAACCGTCTTCTATATCTAGACTAACGAGATCCGTCTGTACAACCGTCTTCTATATCTAGACTAACGAGATCTCTCGTTATACAACCGTCTTCTATATCTAGACTAACGAGATCCGTCTGTACAACCGCCTTCTATATCTAGACTAACGAGATCCGTCTGCACAACCGTCTTCTATATCTAGACTAACGAGATCCGTCTGTACAACCGTCTTTTATATCTAGACTAACGAGATCCGTCTGCACAACCGTCTTCTATATCTAGACTAACGAGATCCGTCTGAACAACCGTCTTCTATATCTAGACTAACGAGATCCGTCTGTACAACCGCCTTCTATATCTAGACTAACGAGATACGTCGTTGTACAACCATCTTCTATATCTAGACTAACGCGATCCGTCTGTACAACCGTTTTCTATATCGAGACTAACGAGATCCGTCTGTACAACCGTCTTCTATATCTAGACTAACGGGATACGACGTTGGACAAACGTCTTCTATATCTAGACTAACGAGATCCGTCTGTACAACCGTCTTCTATATCTAGACTAACGAGATCCGTCTGTACAACCGTCTTCTATATCTAGACTAACGAGATCCGTCTGAACAACCGTCTTCTATATCTAGACTAACGGGATACGACGTTGGACAACCGTCTTCTATATCTAGACTAACGAGATCCGTCTGTACAACCGTCTTCTATATCTAGACTAAAGAGATCCGTCGGTACAACCGTCTTCTATATCTAGACTAACGAGATCCGTCTGTACAACCGTCTTCTATATCTAGACTAACGAGATCCGTCTGTACAACCGTCTTCTATATCTAGACTAACGAGACCCGTCTGTACAACCGTCTTCTATATCTAGACTAACGGGATACGTCGTTGGACAAACGTCTTCTATATCTAGACTAACGAGATCCGTCTGTACAACCGTCTTCTATATCTAGACTAACGAGATCCGTCTGTACAACCGTCTTCTATATCTAGACTAACGAGATCCGTCCGTACAACCGTCTTCTATATCTAGACTAACGAGATCCATCTGTACAACCGTCTTCTATATCTAGACTAACGAGATCCGTCTGTACAACCGTCTTCTATATCTAGACTAACGAGATCCGTCTGTACAACCGTCTTCTATATCTAGACTAACGAGATCCGTCTGAACAACCGTCTTCTATATCTAGACTAACGAGATCCGTCTGTACAACCGTCTTCTATATCTAGACTAACGAGATCCGTCTGTACAACCGTCTTCTATATCTAGACTAACGAGATCCGTCTGTACAACCGTCTTCTATATCTAGACTAACGAGATCCGTCTGTACAACCGTCTTCTATATCTAGACTAACGAGATCCGTCTGTACAACCGTCTTCTATATCTAGACTAACGAGATCCGTCTGTACAACCGTCTTCTATATCTAGACTAACGAGATCTCTCGTTATACAACCGTCTTCTATATCTAGACTAACGGGATACGTCGTTGGACAAACGTCTTCTATATCTTGACCAACGAGATCCGCCTGTACAACCGTCTTCTATATCTAGACTAACGAGATCCGTCTGTACAACCGTCTTCTATATCTAGACTAACGAGACCCGTCTGTACAACCGTCTTCTATATCTAGACTAACGAGATCCGTCTGTACAACCGTCTTCTATATCTAGACTAACGATATCTCTCGTTATACAACCGTCTTCTATATCTAGACTAACGGGATCCGTCTGTACAACCGTCTTCTATATCTAGACTAACGAGATCTCTCGTTATACAACCGTCTTCTATATCTAGACTAACGAGATCTCTCGTTATACAACCGTCTTCTATATCTAGACTAACGAGATCCGTCTGTACAACCGTCTTCTATATCTAGACTAACGAGATCCATCTGTACAACCGTCTTCTATATCTAGACTAAGGAGATCCGTCTGTACAACCGTCTTCTATATCTAGACTAACGAGACCCGTCTGTACAACCGTCTTCTCTATCTAGACTCACGAGACCCGTCTGTACAACCTTCTTCTATATCTAGACTAACGAGATCCGTCTGTACAACCGTCTTCTATATCTAGACTAAAGAGATCCGTCGGTACAACCGTCTTCTATATCTAGACTAACGAGATCCGTCTGTACAACCGTCTTCTATATCTAGACTAACGAGATCTCTCGTTATACAACCGTCTTCTATATCTAGACTAACGAGATCCGTCTGTACAACCGTCTTCTATATCTAGACTAAAGAGATCCGTCGGTACAACCGTCTTCTATATCTAGACTAACGAGATCCGTCTGTACAACCGTCTTCTATATCTAGACTAACGAGATCTCTCGTTATACAACCGTCTTCTATATCTAGACTAACGAGATCCGTCTGTACAACCGTCTTCTATATCTAGACTAACGAGACCCGTCTGTACAACCGTCTTCTATATCTAGACTAACGGGATACGTCGTTGGACAAACGTCTTCTATATCTAGACTAACGAGATCCGTCTGTACAACCGTCTTCTATATCTAGACTAACGAGATCCGTCTGTACAACCGTCTTCTATATCTAGACTAACGAGATCCGTCTGTACAACCGTCTTCTATATCTAGACTATCGAGATCCGTCTGTACAACCGTCTTCTATATCTAGACTAACGAGATCCGTCTGTACAACCGTCTTCTATATCTAGACTAACGAGATCCGTCTGTACAACCGTCTTCTATATCTAGACTAACGAGATCTCTCGTTATACAACCGTCTTCTATATCTAGACTAACGAGATCCGTCTGTACAACCGCCTTCTATATCTAGACTAACGAGATCCGTCTGCACAACCGTCTTCTATATCTAGACTAACTAGATCCGTCTGTACAACCGTCTTTTATATCTAGACTAACGAGATCCGTCTGCACAACCGTCTTCTATATCTAGACTAACGAGATCCGTCTGAACAACCGTCTTCTATATCTAGACTAACGAGATCCGTCTGTACAACCGCCTTCTATATCTAGACTAACGAGATCCGTCTGTACAACCGTCTTCTATATCTAGACTAACGAGATCCGTCTGTACAACCGTCTTCTATATCTAGACTAACGAGATCCGTCTGTACAACCGTCTTCTATATCTAGACTAACGAGATCTCTCGTTATACAACCGTCTTCTATATCTAGACTAACGAGATCCGTCTGTACAACCGCCTTCTATATCGAGACTAACGAGATCCGTCTGCACAACCGCCTTCTATATCTAGACTAACGAGATCCGTCTGTACAACCGCCTTCTATATCTAGACTAACGAGATCCGTCTGCACAACCGTCTTCTATATCTAGACTAACGAGATCCGTCTGTACAACCGTCTTTTATATCTAGACTAACGAGATCCGTCTGCACAACCGTCTTCTATATCTAGACTAACGAGATCCGTCTGAACAACCGTCTTCTATATCTAGACTAACGAGATCCGTCTGTACAACCGCCTTCTATATCTAGACTAACGAGATCCGTCTGCACAACCGTCTTCTA
>CAUIJW010000230.1:17500-20000 GCA_960531205.1 Andrena bicolor | reverse complement strand
AGAGAAAAGGTATGATTGAAACTCTCTTCTTCTCTTGTAGAGAGAATTAGAGTCCCCCCTACCTCTATTTGCGCCTCGCCAAAGTGTCTTTTCGTCGCGCATCGTCGATTCGATCCGGTTTTTACTTTAACGTCCGTCCGCTATTATTAGCTTTGAGATTCCGCTATCCCTTCACGCCTCGAGCAGTGTGAGAACTCTCGCAGCAGTGGGAACCGTGGAAAAATAAGCTTTTCCGTGGACTGGACGACCGGTGAGACACGCGGTCTCGTATGCGATCGACCAACAACGCGACAAAGACATGGGGCGATCGGGGAGACTCGTCTTCTTCAATTCTACGAAGAAGAGTCTTCTTACACACCTTTCGCGGCATCGGCGCCTTTTTGGTTCGTCGAAGTTCAAATTCGCGCAGCCGCGCCAACGAGGATTCCGGGGTACAGAAACGTTTTAAACGACGTGTGGAGCAATCACTCTTCTCATCGGACGTTTGGCACAAACACTCTTTGTGTGTCGACGGAACGTGGCCATAGGGAGGGAATAAATATAGGGCGGCTAGGCGAGGACACACGCGCAACGACGGGGAAATACATCGACCCGATCATGTTAACGAGTGGTTTTCTATAATTTATCATCCCGCACAGAGCCTCCACCATTATTCATGTACACCACCCTTTGGATCTTCACGGCGTCCCGAAGAACGAGTGTGTGTTGTGCCCTCGATGTATAGATTGACTTTTCTCTCTCACTTGTCGTCAACGACGACCCTCTTTTTAAAATCCCTGGGGCCGCGTGAACGCAACGATACACAGATCGGCGCACATATGACGCGCACTCCGCTCTTTCTCTCCATCTATCTTGTATCTCACCCGCTCTTTGATCTCTCTCTTTCTCAGGACAAATTTATCATTTCAGGCGACGTCGGGAGCACGGTAAAAGATCTCGCGCGGGACGCGAAGGCAGCAAACTCTAAAACGCCAGTGCGAGCCGAGAGAGGTCGCGCTGTGTGTGATGATCCAGGGAGCGGTGCAGCACACGGGCGGTCGTTATAAAGCAACGACGCACAACGCCGTGAAAGCACGCACGCACGCGAGTCCCAACGCGATCATTCATCACGACATTTCGCCTCTCTTTCTGGTTCTCGCACGGGATAGAGTACTCACCGCTTCACGATTCTCACGCGAGCCGTTGCAAACGCCGACGAACGGCCCAACTTTCGCTCGTACGTCGAGTATCTGGCGTGTATATATCATCATCCGACCCGACTCCGAAACGCGTTACATCGTCGGAAACGCGAGACGGCGAGGATGTGATGATACGCAGAACCGACGCAAGCAGTCTTTTGTATGTGATAACGACCCTCAGCCAGGCGTGGTCCAGGAATTGTATCCGTGGACCGCAATGTGCGTTCGAAATGTCGATGTTCATGTGTCCTGCAGTTCACACGTTGACGCGCAATTAGCTGCGTTCTTCATCGACCCACGAGCCAAGTGATCCACCGTTCAGGGTAATCGTGTTATTAAATATGTTCGACATTATCTTTGTTCTCGGTTCGGATGAAGCCGAGGCCCGTGCACCTCCAACCAGCGCGCGAAGGAGGTCCGGGCGTCGCCAGCGTAGACGACACAGTGATGTGATTTGTGTCCTGGACGCGAAACACCGTCGAAGCGTACCGCGGAAACACCGCGACACGTCCGGCGGGCCGAGCGTACATATCATTTAAAAACCTTCGAGATACACGGCTGGGTACGAGCGTACCGTAATAACCGTGTACTCGGGGCGGGGGCCACCGCACGCGGCAGCATCCTCTACTTGCACGCTCTCTTATCGTCGCTGTCCCTCGAAAGCGGACGCACGGCCGGCTTCGATCGGTCCAATCTTCGGACTTTCGCTATCGAAGCTTCACAGCCGGTCCCTTTTTTCGGCTATCGGGGCGTACGATTAAGCGAGCGATACTCGGGATGCACGTCGACGCGATGGATGGTGGCGAGTCGCCGCCCTAGGTTACCCGGGATCCTCTCTCAGAGGAGAGTGTGTCAGTCACAGGACTTTTCGGAGAACGCGACCAAAACTGAGGGGAAGCGGGATGCGAGTGGAAGAAGCGTCGTCGAGGAGACAAGAGAGGAGAAACGTCGCGAAGCCTAGGCTTCGACGGCGGCTCGTTCCTGCTTCTCTCTTTATACTCTCGCGCGCTTTACTTAACCACTCGGGGCGCTTGTAGTGTGTTTTCGTCCCTGTCTTGGGTCGCGAGTGACTCCTTTCTCGATACGAGCCTTTACACGCTCGCGCAGACAACACGCACAGACACGGGGGGAGGGTAGGGTATCGTATAATAACGGCACGCGCCTCCGATACGAGGTGAACGCGAATCGACGAGGCGGCGGGTTACCGCAGAGGGCGGTCGTAACGACGGGTCCAGTTGTTCCCAATCCAGTTAACGACGGCCTCTGAAGAAACCTCCCGCGAGCGCACTCGTCACTGCGTTCGTATTATTATCGTCCCGTTC
>CAUIJW010000230.1:10000-15000 GCA_960531205.1 Andrena bicolor | reverse complement strand
ATCTTATAAAACTTGCACGTTAGCGTGCAGTTTTAGACATCATATCCTCGATTTGTTCCACTTAATTCTATCTCGGATATGTGCCTTCCTCCTCCTCCTTCACTACTTCTTCTAGACACCACATATATAACCTAGGATTTTCCACGGACTAACTCCCATCGGATATGATATGTGTGCCTTTCGCTCCACTCTAACTTTATTATACTTCGAGACATCATATCGATTCGATTTTTCCACTGACTAATAAATCAATCGGATATGTGCCTTTTTATTGTATACGTTCACAGAAAGATCTCAGATCACAGACAAAATTCATTATATTTCCTTTATAAATAAGGATGGCATCGGATGCTCGATAAAGCGCGTATCACGCGTGCCGCTGCATCCATCGGGAAGCACGGAGTACACGCACGCTAGCATCAACCGTAGAAGCACGGACCACTACACGCTGGACAAATCGACAAAGCGCGTAACATTCACGCTGGTCATGTACGTAATAGCGCGGACAAGTGCATGCTGAGCAAACGGGATAGCGCGAATCGTGCCATGCTGGTCAAAACGAGTTGGCACGTAATGTGCGCGCTAGGCATATCGAGATCTGACACCTCTTGGGTTTGTATCTACTTTCTCCCTCTTTCAAAGTTCGAACTTTTAGTTCGATACTTTATATGTACCCGACGCTAGCCTTCCTTAGCGTTTTGTTAAGTTTAAATCGTCCATCTGCGTGGATAAAGAGTTGATTGCATTAGGTAGTACAAGCATACACAGAATTGCATATGTGTCACCAACGTCACTTATGGACGCTCACCACATAAGGGCCATTCGGTCTTAGACACCGACCCGTGGTAATGCTGTGTGGAGAAATCCGAAAACGCAACACGGCAAGAACAGTCGAGACAGAATCTCGAGGAGCGGTGACTACTTCTCAACCGAGGTCATAGAATAGCCACGCGCCCAACGCTGCTCCGACCGAGACGCTCGGACCGTCGCTCTCCCTTATAGATACCGAACGGCCGGCCGGAACGCCGGCGCCGCCGTACCTTACGCACGGGCGCTTATGGGCGTAAACCGCCGCTACAACAGACCGTCCGCCCGGCACGCTGGGACTTAGCCGCGGAGAGCGTCGGATACAAGAGTAAAACGACTAAACGAATTATGATAAACAATCGCCGCGAACATTACCACGATAAATACCCGGTCCCAAACGACATTCAAAAAATAATTTCTCGGCACTTTGAAATATTTCGGAGCTAATGGAGTTTTTCGCGATTTTCTCGAAAACCAGCGCGACGACCGCGGTCGAACCATTAAGGTAATACGTACGGAATGCAACGAGACACATGGATCAATGGTCGTTTTTAGCGATTGGACGAATTTGTGTTCAGACGAAGGTGCGGAGGGACTCTGAATACTCGCGGGACTTTGAAATATTTCGGAGCGAATGGAGTTTTTCTCGCGATTTTCTCGAAAACCAGCGCGACGACCGCGGTCGAACCATTAAGGTAATACGTACGGAATGCAACGAGACACATGGATCAATGGTCGTTTTTAGCGATTGGACGAATTTGTGTTCAGACGAAGGTGCGGAGGGACTCTGAATACTCGCGGGACTTTGAAATATTTCGGAGCGAATGGAGTTTTTCGCGATTTTCTCGAAAACCAGCGCGACGACCGCGGTCGAACCATTAAGGTAATACGTACGGAATGCAACGAGACACATGGATCAATGGTCGTTTTTAGCGATTGGACGAATTTGTGTTCAGACGAAGGTGCGGAGGGACTCTGAATACTCGCGGGACTTTGAAATATTTCGGAGCGAATGGAGTTTTTCGCGATTTTCTCGAAAACCAGCGCGACGACCGCGGTCGAACCATTAAGGTAATACGTACGGAATGCAACGAGACACAAGGATCAATGGTCGTTTTTAGCGATTGGACGAATTTGTGTTCGGACGATGGTGCGGAAAGACTCTGAAAACTCGCGGGACTTTGAAATATTTCGGAGCGAATGGAGTTTTTCGCGATTTTCTCGAAAACCAGCGCGACGACCGCGGTCGAACCATTAAGGTAATACGTACGGAATGCAACGAGACACAAGGATCAATGGTCGTTTTTAGCGATTGGACGAATTTGTGTTCGGACGATGGTGCGGAAGGACTCTGAAAACTCGCGGGACTTTGAAATATTTCGGAGCGAATGGAGTTTTTCGCGATTTTCTCGAAAACCAGCGCGACGACCGCGGTCGAACCATTAATGTAATACGTACGGAATGCAACGAGACACAAGGATCAATGGTCGTTTTTAGCGATTGGACGAATTTGTGTTCGGACGATGGTGCGGAAAGACTCTGAAAACTCGCGGGACTTTGAAATATTTCGGAGCGAATGGAGTTTTTCGCGATTTTCTCGAAAACCAGCGCGACGACCGCGGTCGAACCATTAATGTAATACGTACGGAATGCAACGAGACACAAGGATCAATGGTCGTTTTTAGCGATTGGACGAATTTGTGTTCGGACGATGGTGCGGAAAGACTCTGAAAACTCGCGGGACTTTGAAATATTTCGGAGCGAATGGAGTTTTTCGCGATTTTCTCGAAAACCAGCGCGACGACCGCGGTCGAACCATTAAGGTAATACGTACGGAATGCAACGAGACACAAGGATCAATGGTCGTTTTTAGCGATTGGACGAATTTGTGTTCGGACGAAGGTGCGGAGGGACTCTGAATACTCGCGGGACTTTGAAATATTTCGGAGCGAATGGGGTTTTTCGTGATGTTCTCGAAAACCAGCGCGACGACCGCGGTCGAACCATTAATGTAATACGTACGGAATGCAACGAGACACAAGGATCAATGGTCGTTTTTAGCGATTGGACGAATTTGTGTTCGGACGAAGGTGCGGAGGGACTCTGAATACTCGCGGGACTTTGAAATATTTCGGAGCGAATGGGGTTTTTCGTGATGTTCTCGAAAACCAGCGCGACGACCGCGGTCGAACCATTAATGTAATACGTACGGAATGCAACGAGACACAAGGATCAATGGTCGTTTTTAGCGATTGGACGAATTTGTGTTCGGACGATGGTGCGGAAAGACTCTGAAAACTCGCGGGACTTTGAAATATTTCGGAGCGAATGGGGTTTTTCGTGATGTTCTCGAAAACCAGCGCGACGACCGCGGTCGAACCATTAATGTAATACGTACGGAATGCAACGAGACACAAGGATCAATGGTCGTTTTTAGCGATTGGACGAATTTGTGTTCGGACGATGGTGCGGAAAGACTCTGAAAACTCGCGGGACTTTGAAATATTTCGGAGCGAATGGAGTTTTTCGCGATTTTCTCGAAAACCAGCGCGACGACCGCGGTCGAACCATTAATGTAATACGTACGGAATGCAACGAGACACAAGGATCAATGGTCGTTTTTAGCGATTGGACGAATTTGTGTTCGGACGATGGTGCGGAAAGACTCTGAAAACTCGCGGGACTTTGAAATATTTCGGAGCGAATGGGGTTTTTCGTGATGTTCTCGAAAACCAGCGCGACGACCGAGGTCGAACCATTAATGTAATACGTACGGAATGCAACGAGACACAAGGATCAATGGTCGTTTTTAGCGATTGGACGAATTTGTGTTCGGACGAAGGTGCGGAGGGACTCTGAATACTCGCGGGACTTTGAAATATTTCGGAGCGAATGGGGTTTTTCGTGATGTTCTCGAAAACCAGCGCGACGACCGCGGTCGAACCATTAATGTAATACGTACGGAATGCAACGAGACACAAGGATCAATGGTCGTTTTTAGCGATTGGACGAATTTGTGTTCGGACGATGGTGCGGAAAGACTCTGAAAACTCGCGGGACTTTGAAATATTTCGGAGCGAATGGAGTTTTTCGCGATTTTCTCGAAAACCAGCGCGACGACCGCGGTCGAACCATTAAGGTAATACGTACGGAATGCAACGAGACACAAGGATCAATGGTCGTTTTTAGCGATTGGACGAATTTGTGTTCGGACGAAGGTGCGGAGGGACTCTGAATACTCGCGGGACTTTGAAATATTTCGGAGCGAATGGGGTTTTTCGTGATGTTCTCGAAAACCAGCGCGACGACCGCGGTCGAACCATTAATGTAATACGTACGGAATGCAACGAGACACAAGGATCAATGGTCGTTTTTAGCGATTGGACGAATTTGTGTTCGGACGAAGGTGCGGAGGGACTCTGAATACTCGCGGGACTTTGAAATATTTCGGAGCGAATGGGGTTTTTCGTGATGTTCTCGAAAACCAGCGCGACGACCGCGGTCGAACCATTAATGTAATACGTACGGAATGCAACGAGACACAAGGATCAATGGTCGTTTTTAGCGATTGGACGAATTTGTGTTCGGACGATGGTGCGGAAAGACTCTGAAAACTCGCGGGACTTTGAAATATTTCGGAGCGAATGGGGTTTTTCGTGATGTTCTCGAAAACCAGCGCGACGACCGCGGTCGAACCATTAATGTAATACGTACGGAATGCAACGAGACACAAGGATCAATGGTCGTTTTTAGCGATTGGACGAATTTGTGTTCGGACGAAGGTGCGGAGGGACTCTGAATACTCGCGGGACTTTGAAATATTTCGGAGCGAATGGGGTTTTTCGTGATGTTCTCGAAACCCAGCGCGACGACCGCGGTCGAACCATTAATGTAATACGTACGGAATGCAACGAGACACAAGGATCAATGGTCGTTTTTAGCGATTGGACGAATTTGTGTTCGGACGAAGGTGCCGAGGGACTCTGAATACTCGCGGGACTTTGAAATATTTCGGAGCGAATGGAGTTTTTCGCGATTTTCTCGAAAACCAGCGCGACGACCGCGGTCGAACCATTAAGGTAATACGTACGGAATGCAACGAGACACAAGGATCAATGGTCGTTTTTAGCGATTGGACGAATTTGTGTTCGGACGAAGGTGCCGAGGGACTCTGAATACTCGCGGGACTTTGA
>CAUIJW010000230.1:0-2500 GCA_960531205.1 Andrena bicolor | reverse complement strand
AGGGTAATCGTGTTATTAAATATGTTCGACATTATCTTTGTTCTCGGTTCGGATGAAGCCGAGGCCCGTGCACCTCCAACCAGCGCGCGAAGGAGGTCCGGGCGTCGCCAGCGTAGACGACACAGTGATGTGATTTGTGTCCTGGACGCGAAACACCGTCGAAGCGTACCGCGGAAACACCGCGACACGTCCGGCGGGCCGAGCGTACATATCATTTAAAAACCTTCGAGATACACGGCTGGGTACGAGCGTACCGTAATAACCGTGTACTCGGGGCGGGGGCCACCGCACGCGGCAGCATCCTCTACTTGCACGCTCTCTTATCGTCGCTGTCCCTCGAAAGCGGACGCACGGCCGGCTTCGATCGGTCCAATCTTCGGACTTTCGCTATCGAAGCTTCACAGCCGGTCCCTTTTTTCGGCTATCGGGGCGTACGATTAAGCGAGCGATACTCGGGATGCACGTCGACGCGATGGATGGTGGCGAGTCGCCGCCCTAGGTTACCCGGGATCCTCTCTCAGAGGAGAGTGTGTCAGTCACAGGACTTTTCGGAGAACGCGACCAAAACTGAGGGGAAGCGGGATGCGAGTGGAAGAAGCGTCGTCGAGGAGACAAGAGAGGAGAAACGTCGCGAAGCCTAGGCTTCGACGGCGGCTCGTTCCTGCTTCTCTCTTTATACTCTCGCGCGCTTTACTTAACCACTCGGGGCGCTTGTAGTGTGTTTTCGTCCCTGTCTTGGGTCGCGAGTGACTCCTTTCTCGATACGAGCCTTTACACGCTCGCGCAGACAACACGCACAGACACGGGGGGAGGGTAGGGTATCGTATAATAACGGCACGCGCCTCCGATACGAGGTGAACGCGAATCGACGAGGCGGCGGGTTACCGCAGAGGGCGGTCGTAACGACGGGTCCAGTTGTTCCCAATCCAGTTAACGACGGCCTCTGAAGAAACCTCCCGCGAGCGCACTCGTCACTGCGTTCGTATTATTATCGTCCCGTTCATCACAAAGAGGGGCCGCAGCGGGTCCCCCCCTCCCACAGGTGTCTGGCGGTCTGGCGCGCTTGCTCTTTGCGCTTTTTTTCACCGATGGCAGCGGACGGGAGCGTCGCGGTGAGAAACCAGGTTCTCCGTCTGCGGCGACCTCCGCACGTAAGCCGTGCCACGGCGGTGCTAAATGCGTTCGCATTTAGCTTTTGGTATCTGTTCGTAAATGCTTTCGCATTTAGTTTTTGGTATCTGTTCGTAAATGCTTTCGCATTTAGTTTTTGGTATCTGTTCGTAAATGCTTACGCATTTAGTTTTTGGTATCTGTTCGTAAATGCTTACGCATTTAGTTTTTGGTATCTGTTCGTAAATGCTTTCGCATTTAGTTTTTGGTATCTGTTTATATAAATGCATCGCATATATATAGTTTTGTTTGTGCATAGTTACGTTTTCAAGCTTTTTGCTTTTTGCTCTTTGAGCCTTGTTAATGATCCTTCCGCAGGTTCACCTACGGAAACCTTGTTACGACTTTTACTTCCTCTAAATGATCAAGTTTGGTCATCTTCCCGGCAACATCGGCAATGCCGAGACATTGCCGCGCACCAGTCCGAAGACCTCACTAAATCATTCAATCGGTAGTAGCGACGGGCGGTGTGTACAAAGGGCAGGGACGTAATCAACGCGAGCTTATGACTCGCGCTTACTGGGAATTCCTCGTTCATGGGGAATAATTGCAAGCCCCAATCCCTAGCACGAAGGAGGTTCAGCGGGTTACCCGGGCCTTTCGGCCAGGGAAAACACGCTGATTCCTTCAGTGTAGCGCGCGTGCGGCCCAGAACATCTAAGGGCATCACAGACCTGTTATTGCTCAATCTCGTGCGGCTAGAAGCCGCCTGTCCCTCTAAGAAGATTTGTTTGTACGTTGGTAGTAAAAACCCACCGACCGAAGTCGGGGACCTTCGTGATACCATAAGTTACGTCTATTTAGCAGGCTAGAGTCTCGTTCGTTATCGGAATTAACCAGACAAATCGCTCCACCAACTAAGAACGGCCATGCACCACCACCCACCGAATCAAGAAAGAGCTATAAATCTGTCAATCCTTCCGGTGTCCGGGCCTGGTGAGGTTTCCCGTGTTGAGTCAAATTAAGCCGCAGGCTCCACTCCTGGTGGTGCCCTTCCGTCAATTCCTTTAAGTTTCAGCTTTGCAACCATACTTCCCCCGGAACCCAAAAGCTTTGGTTTCCCGGAAGCTGCCCGCCGAGTCATCGGAGGAACTTCGGCGGATCGCTAGCTGGCATCGTTTATGGTTAGAACTAGGGCGGTATCTGATCGCCTTCGAACCTCTAACTTTCGTTCTTGATTAATGAAAACATTTTTGGCAAATGCTTTCGCTTCTGTCCGTCTTGCGACGATCCAAGAATTTCACCTCTAACGTCGCAATACGAATGCCCCCATCTGTCCCTATTAATCATTACCTCGGGGTTCCGAAAACCAACAAAATAGAACCGAGGT
>CAUIJW010000229.1:15000-18338 GCA_960531205.1 Andrena bicolor | reverse complement strand
CTGAAAACTCGCGGGACTTTGAAATATTTCGGAGCGAATGGAGTTTTTTCGCGATTTTCTCGAAAACCAGCGCGACGACCGCGGTCGAACCATTAAGGTAATACGTACGGAATGCAACGAGACACAAGGATCAATGGTCGTTTTTAGCGATTGGACGAATTGTGTTCGGACGATGGTGCGATAGGACTCTGAAAACTCGCGGGACTTTGAAATATTTCGGAGCGAATGGAGTTTTTCGCGATTTTTCTCGAAAACCAGCGCGACGACCGCGGTCGAACCATTAATGTAATACGTACGGAATGCAACGAGACACAAGGATCAATGGTCGTTTTTAGCGATTGGACGAATTGTGTTCGGACGATGGTGCGGAAAGACTCTGAAAACTCGCGGGACTTTGAAATATTTCGGAGCGAATGGAGTTTTTCGCGATTTTCTCGAAAACCAGCGCGACGACCGCGGTCGAACCATTAATGTAATACGTACGGAATGCAACGAGACACAAGGATCAATGGTCGTTTTTAGCGATTTGGACGAATTTGTGTTCGGACGATGGTGCGGAAAGACTCTGAAAACTCGCGGGACTTTGAAATATTTCGGAGCGAATGGAGTTTTTCGCGATTTTCTCGAAAACCAGCGCGACGACCGCGGTCGAACCATTAATGTAATACGTACGGAATGCAACGAGACACAAGGATCAATGGTCGTTTTTAGCGATTGGACGAATTTGTGTTCGGACGATGGTGCGGAAGGGACTCTGAATACTCGCGGGACTTTGAAATATTTCGGGAGCGAATGGAGTTTTTCGCGATTGTTCTCGAAAACCAGCGCGACGACCGCGGTCGAACCATTAATGTAATACGTACGGAATGCAACGAGACACAAGGATCAATGGTCGTTTTTAGCGATTGGACGAATTTGTGTTCGGACGAAGGTGCGGAGGGACTCTGAATACTCGCGGGACTTTGAAATATTTCGGAGCGAATGGGGTTTTTCGTGATGTTCTCGAAAACCAGCGCGACGACCGCGGTCGAACCATTAATGTAATACGTACGGAATGCAACGAGACACAAGGATCAATGGTCGTTTTTAGCGATTGGACGAATTTGTGTTCGGACGATGGTGCGGAAGGACTCTGAATACTCGCGGGACTTTGAAATATTTCGGAGCGAATGGGGTTTTCGTGATGTTCTCGAAAACCAGCGCGACGACCGCGTCGAACCATTAATGTAATACGTACGGAATGCAACGAGACACAAGGATCAATGGTCGTTTTTAGCGATTGGACGAATTTGTGTTCGGACGATGGTGCGGAAAGACTCTGAAAACTCGCGGGACTTTGAAATATTTCGGAGCGAATGGAGTTTTTCGCGATTTTCTCGAAAACCAGCGCGACGACCGCGGTCGAACCATTAATGTAATACGTACGGAATGCAACGAGACACAAGGATCAATGGTCGTTTTTAGCGATTGGACGAATTTGTGTTCGGACGATGGTGCGGAAAGACTCTGAAAACTCGCGGGACTTTGAAATATTTCGGAGCGAATGGGGTTTTTCGTGATGTTCTCGAAAACCAGCGCGACGACCGAGGTCGAACCATTAATGTAATACGTACGGAATGCAACGAGACACAAGGATCAATGGTCGTTTTTAGCGATTGGACGAATTTGTGTTCGGACGAAGGTGCGGAGGGACTCTGAATACTCGCGGGACTTTGAAATATTTCGGAGCGAATGGGGTTTTTCGTGATGTTCTCGAAAACCAGCGCGACGACCGCGGTCGAACCATTAATGTAATACGTACGGAATGCAACGAGACACAAGGATCAATGGTCGTTTTTTAGCGATTGGACGAATTTGTGTTCGGACGATGGTGCGGAAAGACTCTGAAAACTCGCGGGACTTTGAAATATTTCGGAGCGAATGGAGTTTTTCGCGATTTTCTCGAAAACCAGCGCGACGACCGCGGTCGAACCATTAAGGTAATACGTACGGAATGCAACGAGACACAAGGATCAATGGTCGTTTTTAGCGATTGGACGAATTTGTGTTCGGACGAAGGTGCGGAGGGACTCTGAATACTCGCGGGACTTTGAAATATTTCGGAGCGAATGGGGTTTTTCGTGATGTTCTCGAAAACCAGCGCGACGGACCGCGGTCGAACCATTAATGTAATACGTACGGAATGCAACGAGACACAAGGATCAATGGTCGTTTTTAGCGATTGGACGAATTTGTGTTCGGACGAAGGTGCGGAGGGACTCTGAATACTCGCGGGACTTTGAAATATTTCGGAGCGAATGGGGTTTTTCGTGATGTTCTCGAAAACCAGCGCGACGACCGCGGTCGAACCATTAATGTAATACGTACGGAATGCAACGAGACACAAGGATCAATGGTCGTTTTTAGCGATTGGACGAATTTGTGTTCGGACGATGGTGCGGAAAGACTCTGAAAACTCGCGGGACTTTGAAATATTTCGGAGCGAATGGGGTTTTTCGTGATGTTCTCGAAAACCAGCGCGACGACCGCGGTCGAACCATTAATGTAATACGTACGGAATGCAACGAGACACAAGGATCAATGGTCGTTTTTAGCGATTGGACGAATTTGTGTTCGGACGAAGGTGCGGAGGGACTCTGAATACTCGCGGGACTTTGAAATATTTCGGAGCGAATGGGGTTTTTCGTGATGTTCTCGAAACCCAGCGCGACGACCGCGGTCGAACCATTAATGTAATACGTACGGAATGCAACGAGACACAAGGATCAATGGTCGTTTTTAGCGATTGGACGAATTTGTGTTCGGACGAAGGTGCCGAGGGACTCTGAATACTCGCGGGACTTTGAAATATTTCGGAGCGAATGGAGTTTTTCGCGATTTTCTCGAAAACCAGCGCGACGACCGCGGTCGAACCATTAAGGTAATACGTACGGAATGCAACGAGACACAAGGATCAATGGTCGTTTTTAGCGATTGGACGAATTTGTGTTCGGACGAAGGTGCCGAGGGACTCTGAATACTCGCGGGACTTTGAAATATTTCGGAGCGAATGGAGTTTTTCGTGATTTGGTTAGTTTTCTCTCCAGCGGCGTATTGTTGCGCAGCCGAAATTGTCAAAGTCCCAGCGGCGTATTTCTTCGCCGTTTGTTATGTTTGCTCTTCAGCGACGTACTGCTTCGTCACCGAAATTATCCAAGTCTCAACGGCGTATTGCTTTGCCGCCGATTAATGTTCCAAGTCCCAGCGACGTATTGCTTCGCCGCCGACGTAATCAAATTTTCCAGCGGCGTATTGCTTCGCCGCCGAAATGATCAAAGTCCCAGCGGCGCATTGCTTCG
>CAUIJW010000229.1:7500-10000 GCA_960531205.1 Andrena bicolor | reverse complement strand
AGTATCGCGCACCGACGGGAGCCAGCCTCGTCGACGATGAATCTCCCCATTCGATCTTTTGGGTTTCTCAGGTTTACCCCTGAACGGTTTCACGTACTCTTGAACTCTCTCTTCAAAGTTCTTTTCAACTTTCCCTCACGGTACTTGTTCGCTATCGGTCTCGTGGTTGTATTTAGCCTTAGATGGAGTTTACCACCCACTTAGGGTTGCACTCTCAAGCAACCCGACTCTATGGAGAGATCCTCCCGAAACGCGTACCGGTCGCTACGGGCCTGGCACCCTCTCCGGGTAAGTGGCCCCATTCAAGATGGACTTGGACGCGGTGCGACGTCACGGGATAAACGGATCCTCCTGAACACTACAATTCCCTGCGGCGGAACCGCGGGATTCAGTGCTGGGCTAATTCCTGTTCGCTCGCCGCTACTAAGGAAATCCTTGTTAGTTTCTTTTCCTCCGCTTAGTAATATGCTTAAATTCAGCGGGTAATCTCGCCTACTCTGAGGTCGTCAATCGTTATTATATTATATATAAATATATTGTGTCCCACCAGAGAAAAAAAAGCAGAGACCGCCAAGTAGAGAGAAGATATTTTGGAGAAACGGGCGCGTGCCTCCGGTATTATAATCGTGCTCCCTCTTTTGGATATACTTTACCTCGAACGGGCCTACATCCAGAGGTGCCATCGCACGATTCCAGAGAAAAGGTATGATTGAAACTCTCTTCTTCTCTTGTAGAGAGAATTAGAGTCCCCCCTACCTCTATTTGCGCCTCGCCAAAGTGTCTTTTCGTCGCGCATCGTCGATTCGATCCGGTTTTTACTTTAACGTCCGTCCGCTATTATTAGCTTTGAGATTCCGCTATCCCTTCACGCCTCGAGCAGTGTGAGAACTCTCGCAGCAGTGGGAACCGTGGAAAAATAAGCTTTTCCGTGGACTGGACGACCGGTGAGACACGCGGTCTCGTATGCGATCGACCAACAACGCGACAAAGACATGGGGCGATCGGGGAGACTCGTCTTCTTCAATTCTACGAAGAAGAGTCTTCTTACACACCTTTCGCGGCATCGGCGCCTTTTTGGTTCGTCGAAGTTCAAATTCGCGCAGCCGCGCCAACGAGGATTCCGGGGTACAGAAACGTTTTAAACGACGTGTGGAGCAATCACTCTTCTCATCGGACGTTTGGCACAAACACTCTTTGTGTGTCGACGGAACGTGGCCATAGGGAGGGAATAAATATAGGGCGGCTAGGCGAGGACACACGCGCAACGACGGGGAAATACATCGACCCGATCATGTTAACGAGTGGTTTTCTATAATTTATCATCCCGCACAGAGCCTCCACCATTATTCATGTACACCACCCTTTGGATCTTCACGGCGTCCCGAAGAACGAGTGTGTGTTGTGCCCTCGATGTATAGATTGACTTTTCTCTCTCACTTGTCGTCAACGACGACCCTCTTTTTAAAATCCCTGGGGCCGCGTGAACGCAACGATACACAGATCGGCGCACATATGACGCGCACTCCGCTCTTTCTCTCCATCTATCTTGTATCTCACCCGCTCTTTGATCTCTCTCTTTCTCAGGACAAATTTATCATTTCAGGCGACGTCGGGAGCACGGTAAAAGATCTCGCGCGGGACGCGAAGGCAGCAAACTCTAAAACGCCAGTGCGAGCCGAGAGAGGTCGCGCTGTGTGTGATGATCCAGGTGAGCGGTGCAGCACACGGGCGGTCGTTATAAAGCAACGACGCACAACGCCGTGAAAGCACGCACGCACGCGAGTCCCAACGCGATCATTCATCACGACATTTCGCCTCTCTTTCTGGTTCTCGCACGGGATAGAGTACTCACCGCTTCACGATTCTCACGCGAGCCGTTGCAAACGCCGACGAACGGCCCAACTTTCGCTCGTACGTCGAGTATCTGGCGTGTATATATCATCATCCGACCCGACTCCGAAACGCGTTACATCGTCGGAAACGCGAGACGGCGAGGATGTGATGATACGCAGAACCGACGCAAGCAGTCTTTTGTATGTGATAACGACCCTCAGCCAGGCGTGGTCCAGGAATTGTATCCGTGGACCGCAATGTGCGTTCGAAATGTCGATGTTCATGTGTCCTGCAGTTCACACGTTGACGCGCAATTAGCTGCGTTCTTCATCGACCCACGAGCCAAGTGATCCACCGTTCAGGGTAATCGTGTTATTAAATATGTTCGACATTATCTTTGTTCTCGGTTCGGATGAAGCCGAGGCCCGTGCACCTCCAACCAGCGCGCGAAGGAGGTCCGGGCGTCGCCAGCGTAGACGACACAGTGATGTGATTTGTGTCCTGGACGCGAAACACCGTCGAAGCGTACCGCGGAAACACCGCGACACGTCCGGCGGGCCGAGCGTACATATCATTTAAAAACCTTCGAGATACACGGCTGGGTACGAGCGTACCGTAATAACCGTGTACTCGGGGCGGGGGCCACCGCACGCGGCAGCATCCTCTA
>CAUIJW010000229.1:0-2500 GCA_960531205.1 Andrena bicolor | reverse complement strand
ATTTCGGAGCGAATGGAGTTTTTCGCGATTTTCTCGAAAACCAGCGCGACGACCGCGGTCGAACCATTAAGGTAAATACGTACGGAATGCAACGAGACACAAGGATCAATGGTCGTTTTAGCGATTGGACGAATTTGTGTTCGGACGATGGTGCGGAAGGACTCTGAAAACTCGCGGGACTTTGAAATATTTCGGAGCGAATGGGGTTTTTCGTGATGTTCTCGAAAACCAGCGCGACGACCGCGGTCGAAACATTAATGTAATACGTACGGAATGCAACGAGACACAAGGATCAATGGTCGTTTTTAGCGATTGGACGAATTTGTGTTCGGACGATGGTGCGGAACGGACTCTGAAAACTCGCGGGACCTTTGAAATATTTCGGAGCGAATGGGGTTTTTCGTGATGTTCTCGAAAACCAGCGCGACGACCGCGGTCGAACCATTAATGTAATACGTACGGAATGCAACGAGACACAAGGATCAATGGTCGTTTTTAGCGATTGGACGAATTTGTGTTCGGACGATGGTGCGGAAAGACTCTGAAAACTCGCGGGACTTTGAAATATTTCGGAGCGAATGGAGTTTTTCGCGATTTTCTCGAAAACCAGCGCGACGACCGCGGTCGAACCATTAAGGTAATACGTACGGAATGCAACGAGACACAAGGATCAATGGTCGTTTTTAGCGATTGGACGAATTTGTGTTCGGACGAAGGTGCGGAGGGACTCTGAATACTCGCGGGACTTTGAAATATTTCGGAGCGAATGGGGGTTTTTCGTGATGTTCTCGAAAACCAGCGCGACGACCGCGGTCGAACCATTAATGTAATACGTACGGAATGCAACGAGACACAAGGATCAATGGTCGTTTTTAGCGATTGGACGAATTTGTGTTCGGACGAAGGTGCGGAGGGACTCTGAATACTCGCGGGACTTTGAAATATTTCGGAGCGAATGGGGTTTTTCGTGATGTTCTCGAAAACCAGCGCGACGACCGCGGTCGAACCATTAATGTAATACGTACGGAATGCAACGAGACACAAGGATCAATGGTCGTTTTTAGCGATTGGACGAATTTGTGTTCGGACGATGGTGCGGAAAGACTCTGAAAACTCGCGGGACTTTGAAATATTTCGGAGCGAATGGGGTTTTTCGTGATGTTCTCGAAAACCAGCGCGACGACCGCGGTCGAACCATTAATGTAATACGTACGGAATGCAACGAGACACAAGGATCAATGGTCGTTTTTAGCGATTGGACGAATTTGTGTTCGGACGATGGTGCGGAAAGACTCTGAAAACTCGCGGGACTTTGAAATATTTCGGAGCGAATGGAGTTTTTCGCGATTTTCTCGAAAACCAGCGCGACGACCGCGGTCGAACCATTAATGTAATACGTACGGAATGCAACGAGACACAAGGATCAATGGTCGTTTTTAGCGATTGGACGAATTTGTGTTCGGACGATGGTGCGGAAAGACTCTGAAAACTCGCGGGACTTTGAAATATTTCGGAGCGAATGGGGTTTTTCGTGATGTTCTCGAAAACCAGCGCGACGACCGAGGTCGAACCATTAATGTAATACGTACGGAATGCAACGAGACACAAGGATCAATGGTCGTTTTTAGCGATTGGACGAATTTGTGTTCGGACGAAGGTGCGGAGGGACTCTGAATACTCGCGGGACTTTGAAATATTTCGGAGCGAATGGGGTTTTTCGTGATGTTCTCGAAAACCAGCGCGACGACCGCGGTCGAACCATTAATGTAATACGTACGGAATGCAACGAGACACAAGGATCAATGGTCGTTTTTAGCGATTGGACGAATTTGTGTTCGGACGATGGTGCGGAAAGACTCTGAAAACTCGCGGGACTTTGAAATATTTCGGAGCGAATGGAGTTTTTCGCGATTTTCTCGAAAACCAGCGCGACGACCGCGGTCGAACCATTAAGGTAATACGTACGGAATGCAACGAGACACAAGGATCAATGGTCGTTTTTTAGCGATTGGACGAATTTGTGTTCGGACGAAGGTGCGGAGGGACTCTGAATACTCGCGGGACTTTGAAATATTTCGGAGCGAATGGGGTTTTTCGTGATGTTCTCGAAAACCAGCGCGACGACCGCGGTCGAACCATTAATGTAATACGTACGGAATGCAACGAGACACAAGGATCAATGGTCGTTTTTAGCGATTGGACGAATTTGTGTTCGGACGAAGGTGCGTGAGGGACTCTGAATACTCGCGGGACTTTGAAATATTTCGGAGCGAATGGGGTTTTTCGTGATGTTCTCGAAAACCAGCGCGACGACCGCGGTCGAACCATTAATGTAATACGTACGGAATGCAACGAGACACAAGGATCAATGGTCGTTTTTAGCGATTGGACGAATTTGTGTTCGGACGATGGTGCGGAAAGACTCTGAAAACTCGCGGGACTTTGAAATATTTCGGAGCGAATGGGGTTTTTCGTGATGTTCTCGAAAACCAGCGCGACG
>CAUIJW010000228.1:2500-12500 GCA_960531205.1 Andrena bicolor | reverse complement strand
ACGTCGCTGAAGAGCAAACATAACAAACGGCGAAGAAATACGCCGCTGGGACTTTGACAATTTCGGCTGCGCAACAATACGCCGCTGGAGAGAAAACCTAACCAAATCACGAAAAACTCCATTCGCTCCGAAATATTTCAAAGTCCCGCGAGTATTCAGAGTCCCTCGGCACCTTCGTCCGAACACAAATTCGTCCAATCGCTAAAAACGACCATTGATCCTTGTGTCTCGTTGCATTCCGTACGTATTACCTTAATGGTTCGACCGCGGTCGTCGCGCTGGTTTTCGAGAAAATCGCGAAAAACTCCATTCGCTCCGAAATATTTCAAAGTCCCGCGAGTATTCAGAGTCCCTCGGCACCTTCGTCCGAACACAAATTCGTCCAATCGCTAAAAACGACCATTGATCCTTGTGTCTCGTTGCATTCCGTACGTATTACATTAATGGTTCGACCGCGGTCGTCGCGCTGGGTTTCGAGAACATCACGAAAAACCCCATTCGCTCCGAAATATTTCAAAGTCCCGCGAGTATTCAGAGTCCCTCCGCACCTTCGTCCGAACACAAATTCGTCCAATCGCTAAAAACGACCATTGATCCTTGTGTCTCGTTGCATTCCGTACGTATTACATTAATGGTTCGACCGCGGTCGTCGCGCTGGTTTTCGAGAACATCACGAAAAACCCCATTCGCTCCGAAATATTTCAAAGTCCCGCGAGTTTTCAGAGTCTTTCCGCACCATCGTCCGAACACAAATTCGTCCAATCGCTAAAAACGACCATTGATCCTTGTGTCTCGTTGCATTCCGTACGTATTACATTAATGGTTCGACCGCGGTCGTCGCGCTGGTTTTCGAGAACATCACGAAAAACCCCATTCGCTCCGAAATATTTCAAAGTCCCGCGAGTATTCAGAGTCCCTCCGCACCTTCGTCCGAACACAAATTCGTCCAATCGCTAAAAACGACCATTGATCCTTGTGTCTCGTTGCATTCCGTACGTATTACATTAATGGTTCGACCGCGGTCGTCGCGCTGGTTTTCGAGAACATCACGAAAAACCCCATTCGCTCCGAAATATTTCAAAGTCCCGCGAGTATTCAGAGTCCCTCCGCACCTTCGTCCGAACACAAATTCGTCCAATCGCTAAAAACGACCATTGATCCTTGTGTCTCGTTGCATTCCGTACGTATTACCTTAATGGTTCGACCGCGGTCTTTTCGAGAAAATCGCGAAAAACTCCATTCGCTCCGAAATATTTCAAAGTCCCGCGAGTTTTCAGAGTCTTTCCGCACCATCGTCCGAACACAAATTCGTCCAATCGCTAAAAACGACCATTGATCCTTGTTGTCTTCGTTGCATTCCGTACGTATTACATTAATGGTTCGACCGCGGTCGTCGCGCTGGTTTTCGAGAACATCACGAAAAACCCCATTCGCTCCGAAATATTTCAAAGTCCCGCGAGTATTCAGAGTCCCTCCGCACCTTCGTCCGAACACAAATTCGTCCAATCGCTAAAAACGACCATTGATCCTTGTGTCTCGTTGCATTCCGTACGTATTACATTAATGGTTCGACCTCGGTCCGTCGCGCTGGGTTTTCGAGAACATCACGAAAAACCCCATTCGCTCCGAAATATTTCAAAGTCCCGCGAGTTTTCAGAGTCTTTCCGCACCATCGTCCGAACACAAATTCGTCCAATCGCTAAAAACGACCATTGATCCTTGTGTCTCGTTTGCATTCCGTACGTATTACATTAATGGTTCGACCGCGGTCGTCGCGCTGGTTTTTCGAGAAAATCGCGAAAAACTCCATTCGCTCCGAAATATTTCAAAGTCCCGCGAGTTTTCAGAGTCTTTCCGCACCATCGTCCGAACACAAATTCGTCCAATCGCTAAAAACGACCATTGATCCTTGTGTCTCGTTGCATTCCGTACGTATTACATTAATGGTTCGACCGCGGTCGTCGCGCTGGTTTTCGAGAACATCACGAAAAAACCCCCATTCGCTCCGAAATATTTCTAAGTCCCGCGAGTTTTCAGAGTCTTTCCGCACCATCCGTCCCGAACACAAATTCGTCCAATCGCTAAAAAACGACCATTGATCCTTGTGTCTCGTTGCATTCCGTACGTATTACATTAATGGTTCGACCGCGGTCGTCGCGCTGGTTTTCGAGAACATCACGAAAAAACCCCATTCGCTCCGAAATATTTCAAAGTCCCGCGAGTATTCAGAGTCCCTCCGCACCTTCGTCCGAACACAAATTCGTCCAATCGCTAAAAACGACCATTGATCCTTGTGTCTCGTTGCATTCCGTACGTATTACATTAATGGTTCGACCGCGGTCGTCCGCGCTGGTTTTCGAGAACATCACGAAAAACCCCATTCGCTCCGAAATATTTCAAAGTCCCGCGAGTATTCAGAGTCCCTCCGCACCTTCGTCCGAACACAAATTCGTCCAATCGCTAAAAACGACCATTGATCCTTGTGTCTCGTTGCATTCCGTACGTATTACCTTAATGGTTCGACCGCGGTCGTCGCGCTGGTTTTCGAGAAAATCGCGAAAAACTCCATTCGCTCCGAAATATTTCAAAGTCCCGCGAGTTTTCAGAGTCTTTCCGCACCATCGTCCGAACACAAATTCGTCCAATCGCTAAAAACGACCATTGATCCTTGTGTCTCGTTGCATTCCGTACGTATTACATTAATGGTTCGACCGCGGTCGTCGCGCTGGTTTTCGAGAAAATCGCGAAAAACTCCATTCGCTCCGAAATATTTCAAAGTCCCGCGAGTTTTCAGAGTCCTTTCCGCACCTATCGTCCGAACACAAATTCGTCCAATCGCTAAAAACGACCATTGATCCTTGTGTCTCGTTGCATTCCGTACGTATTACATTAATGGTTCGACCGCGGTCGTCGCGCTGGTTTTCGAGAAAATCGCGAAAAACTCCATTCGCTCCGAAATATTTCAAAGTCCCGCGAGTTTTCAGAGTCCTTCCGCACCATCGTCCGAACACAAATTCGTCCAATCGCTAAAAACGACCATTGATCCTTGTGTCTCGTTGCATTCCGTACGTATTACCTTAATGGTTCGACCGCGGTCGTCGCGCTGGTTTTCGAGAAAATCGCGAAAAACTCCATTCGCTCCGAAATATTTCAAAGTCCCGCGAGTTTTCAGAGTCTTTCCGCACCATCGTCCGAACACAAATTCGTCCAATCGCTAAAAACGACCATTGATCCTTGTGTCTCGTTGCATTCCGTACGTATTACCTTAATGGTTCGACCGCGGTCGTCGCGCTGGTTTTCGAGAAAATCGCGAAAAACTCCATTCGCTCCGAAATATTTCAAAGTCCCGCGAGTATTCAGAGTCCCTCCGCACCTTCGTCTGAACACAAATTCGTCCAATCGCTAAAAACGACCATTGATCCATGTGTCTCGTTGCATTCCGTACGTATTACCTTAATGGTTCGACCGCGGTCGTCGCGCTGGTTTTCGAGAAAATCGCGAAAAACTCCATTCGCTCCGAAATATTTCAAAGTCCCGCGAGTATTCAGAGTCCCTCCGCACCTTCGTCTGAACACAAATTCGTCCAATCGCTAAAAACGACCATTGATCCATGTGTCTCGTTGCATTCCGTACGTATTACCTTAATGGTTCGACCGCGGTCGTCGCGCTGGTTTTCGAGAAAATCGCGAAAAACTCCATTCGCTCCGAAATATTTCAAAGTCCCGCGAGTATTCAGAGTCCCTCCGCACCTTCGTCTGAACACAAATTCGTCCAATCGCTAAAAACGACCATTGATCCATGTGTCTCGTTGCATTCCGTACGTATTACCTTAATGGTTCGACCGCGGTCGTCGCGCTGGTTTTCGAGAAAATCGCGAAAAACTCCATTAGCTCCGAAATATTTCAAAGTGCCGAGAAATTATTTTTTGAATGTCGTTTGGGACCGGGTATTTATCGTGGTAATGTTCGCGGCGATTGTTTATCATAATTCGTTTAGTCGTTTTACTCTTGTATCCGACGCTCTCCGCGGCTAAGTCCCAGCGTGCCGGGCGGACGGTCTGTTGTAGCGGCGGTTTACGCCCATAAGCGCCCGTGCGTAAGGTACGGCGGCGCCGGCGTTCCGGCCGGCCGTTCGGTATCTATAAGGGAGAGCGACGGTCCGAGCGTCTCGGTCGGAGCAGCGTTGGGCGCGTGGCTATTCTATGACCTCGGTTGAGAAGTAGTCACCGCTCCTCGAGATTCTGTCTCGACTGTTCTTGCCGTGTTGCGTTTTCGGATTTCTCCACACAGCATTACCACGGGTCGGTGTCTAAGACCGAATGGCCCTTATGTGGTGAGCGTCCATAAGTGACGTTGGTGACACATATGCAATTCTGTGTATGCTTGTACTACCTAATGCAATCAACTCTTTATCCACGCAGATGGACGATTTAAACTTAACAAAACGCTAAGGAAGGCTAGCGTCGGGTACATATAAAGTATCGAACTAAAAGTTCGAACTTTGAAAGAGGGAGAAAGTAGATACAAACCCAAGAGGTGTCAGATCTCGATATGCCTAGCGCGCACATTACGTGCCAACTCGTTTTGACCAGCATGGCACGATTCGCGCTATCCCGTTTGCTCAGCATGCACTTGTCCGCGCTATTACGTACATGACCAGCGTGAATGTTACGCGCTTTGTCGATTTGTCCAGCGTGTAGTGGTCCGTGCTTCTACGGTTGATGCTAGCGTGCGTGTACTCCGTGCTTCCCGATGGATGCAGCGGCACGCGTGATACGCGCTTTATCGAGCATCCGATGCCATCCTTATTTATAAAGGAAATATAATGAATTTTGTCTGTGATCTGAGATCTTTCTGTGAACGTATACAATAAAAAGGCACATATCCGATTGATTTATTAGTCAGTGGAAAAATCGAATCGATATGATGTCTCGAAGTATAATAAAGTTAGAGTGGAGCGAAAGGCACACATATCATATCCGATGGGAGTTAGTCCGTGGAAAATCCTAGGTTATATATGTGGTGTCTAGAAGAAGTAGTGAAGGAGGAGGAGGAAGGCACATATCCGAGATAGAATTAAGTGGAACAAATCGAGGATATGATGTCTAAAACTGCACGCTAACGTGCAAGTTTTATAAGATGAAACGTGGGGCATCGTCGATCCGTCTCTAAAAGAGCGGACGACGCGATGAGTACAGAAAGAACACGAAAGTGTGTGAATTCGAATAGAGGGAAAGCTTCGCGAAGCTCCCTGGTTGATCCTGCCAGTAGTCATATGCTTGTCTCAAAGATTAAGCCATGCATGTCTCAGTACATACCGTATTAAGGTGAAACCGCGAATGGCTCATTAAATCAGTTATGGTTCCTTAGATCGTACCCACATTTACTTGGATAACTGTGGTAATTCTAGAGCTAATACATGCAAAACAGAGTTCCGACCAGAGATGGAAGGAACGCTTTTATTAGATCAAAACCAATCGGTGGCGGATGGTTCGCCTTCCGTCCCATCGTTTGCTTTGGTGACTCTGAATAACTTTGTGCTGATCGCATGGTCATCTAGCACCGGCGACGCATCTTTCAAATGTCTGCCTTATCAACTGTCGATGGTAGGTTCTGCGCCTACCATGGTTGTAACGGGTAACGGGGAATCAGGGTTCGATTCCGGAGAGGGAGCCTGAGAAACGGCTACCACATCCAAGGAAGGCAGCAGGCGCGCAAATTACCCACTCCCGGCACGGGGAGGTAGTGACGAAAAATAACGATACGGGACTCATCCGAGGCCCCGTAATCGGAATGAGTACACTTTAAATCCTTTAACAAGGATCCATTGGAGGGCAAGTCTGGTGCCAGCAGCCGCGGTAATTCCAGCTCCAATAGCGTATATTAAAGTTGTTGCGGTTAAAAAGCTCGTAGTTGAATCTGTGTGTCACAGTGTCGGTTCACCGCTCGCGGTGTTTAACTGGCATTATGTGGTACGTCCTACCGGTGGGCTTAGCTCTTCACGGGGCGGTCCAACTAATATCCCATCGCGGTGCTCTTCACTGAGTGTCGAGGTGGGCCGGTACGTTTACTTTGAACAAATTAGAGTGCTCAAAGCAGGCTACCTTCGCCTGAATACTGTGTGCATGGAATAATGGAATAGGACCTCGGTTCTATTTTGTTGGTTTTCGGAACCCCGAGGTAATGATTAATAGGGACAGATGGGGGCATTCGTATTGCGACGTTAGAGGTGAAATTCTTGGATCGTCGCAAGACGGACAGAAGCGAAAGCATTTGCCAAAAATGTTTTCATTAATCAAGAACGAAAGTTAGAGGTTCGAAGGCGATCAGATACCGCCCTAGTTCTAACCATAAACGATGCCAGCTAGCGATCCGCCGAAGTTCCTCCGATGACTCGGCGGGCAGCTTCCGGGAAACCAAAGCTTTTGGGTTCCGGGGGAAGTATGGTTGCAAAGCTGAAACTTAAAGGAATTGACGGAAGGGCACCACCAGGAGTGGAGCCTGCGGCTTAATTTGACTCAACACGGGAAACCTCACCAGGCCCGGACACCGGAAGGATTGACAGATTTATAGCTCTTTCTTGATTCGGTGGGTGGTGGTGCATGGCCGTTCTTAGTTGGTGGAGCGATTTGTCTGGTTAATTCCGATAACGAACGAGACTCTAGCCTGCTAAATAGACGTAACTTATGGTATCACGAAGGTCCCCGACTTCGGTCGGTGGGTTTTTACTACCAACGTACAAACAAATCTTCTTAGAGGGACAGGCGGCTTCTAGCCGCACGAGATTGAGCAATAACAGGTCTGTGATGCCCTTAGATGTTCTGGGCCGCACGCGCGCTACACTGAAGGAATCAGCGTGTTTTCCCTGGCCGAAAGGCCCGGGTAACCCGCTGAACCTCCTTCGTGCTAGGGATTGGGGCTTGCAATTATTCCCCATGAACGAGGAATTCCCAGTAAGCGCGAGTCATAAGCTCGCGTTGATTACGTCCCTGCCCTTTGTAACACACCGCCCGTCGCTACTACCGATTGAATGATTTAGTGAGGTCTTCGGACTGGTGCGCGGCAATGTCTCGGCATTGCCGATGTTGCCGGGAAGATGACCAAACTTGATCATTTAGAGGAAGTAAAAGTCGTAACAAGGTTTTCCGTAGGTGAACCTGCGGAAGGATCATTAACAAGGCTCAAAGAGCAAAAAGCAAAAAGCTTGAAAACGTAACTATGCACAAACAAAACTATATATATGCGATGCATTTATATAAACAGATACCAAAAACTAAATGCGAAAGCATTTACGAAACAGATACCAAAAACTAAATGCGTAAGCATTTACGAACAGATACCAAAAAACTAAATGCGTAAGCATTTACGAACAGATACCAAAAACTAAATGCGAAAGCATTTACGAACAGATACCAAAAACTAAATGCGAAAGCATTTACGAACAGATACCAAAAGCTAAATGCGAACGCATTTAGCACCGCCGTGGCACGGCTTACGTGCGGAGGTCGCCGCAGACGGAGAACCTGGTTTCTCACCGCGACGCTCCCGTCCGCTGCCATCGGTGAAAAAAAAGCGCAAAGAGCAAGCGCGCCAGACCGCCAGACACCTGTGGGAGGGGGGGACCCGCTGCGGCCCCCTCTTTGTGATGAACGGGGACGATAATAATACGAACGCAGTGACGAGTGCGCTCGCGGGAGGTTTCTTCAGAGGCCGTCGTTAACTGGATTGGGAACAACTGGACCCGTCGTTACGACCGCCCTCTGCGGTAACCCGCCGCCTCGTCGATTCGCGTTCACCTCGTATCGGAGGCGCGTGCCGTTATTATACGATACCCCTACCCTCCCCCCGTGTCTGTGCGTGTTGTCTGCGCGAGCGTGTAAAGGCTCGTATCGAGAAAGGAGTCACTCGCGACCCAAGACAGGGACGAAAACACACTACAAGCGCCCCCGAGTGGTTAAGTAAAGCGCGCGAGAGTATAAAGAGAGAAGCAGGAACGAGCCGCCGTCGAAGCCTAGGCTTCGCGACGTTTCTCCTCTCTTGTCTCCTCGACGACGCTTCTTCACTCGCATCCCGCTTCCCCTCAGTTTTGGTCGCGTTCTCCGAAAAGTCCTGTGACTGACACACTCTCCTCTGAGAGAGGATCCCGGGGTAACCTAGGGCGGCGACTCGCCACCATCCATCGCGTCGACGTGCATCCCGAGTATCGCTCGCTTAATCGTACGCCCCGATAGCCGAAAAAAAGGGACCGGCTGTGAAGCTTCGATAGCGAAAGTCCGAAAGATTGGACCCGATCGAAGCCGGCCGTGCGTCCGCTTTCGAGGGACAGCGACGATAAGAGAGCGTGCAAGTAGAGGATGCTGCCGCGTGCGGTGGCCCCCGCCCCGAGTACACGGTTATTACGGTACGCTCGTACCCAGCCGTGTATCTCGAAGGTTTTTAAATGATATGTACGCTCGGCCCGCCGGACGTGTCGCGGTGTTTCCGCGGTACGCTTCGACGGTGTTTCGCGTCCAGGACACAAATCACATCACTGTGTCGTCTACGCTGGCGACGCCCGGACCTCCTTCGCGCGCTGGTTGGAGGTGCACGGGCCTCGGCTTCATCCGAACCGAGAACAAAGATAATGTCGAACATATTTAATAACACGATTACCCTGAACGGTGGATCACTTGGCTCGTGGGTCGATGAAGAACGCAGCTAATTGCGCGTCAACGTGTGAACTGCAGGACACATGAACATCGACATTTCGAACGCACATTGCGGTCCACGGATACAATTCCTGGACCACGCCTGGCTGAGGGTCGTTATCACATACAAAAGACTGCTTGCGTCGGTTCTGCGTATCATCACATCCTCGCCGTCTCGCGTTTCCGACGATGTAACGCGTTTCGGAGTCGGGTCGGATGATGATATATACACGCCAGATACTCGACGTACGAGCGAAAGTTGGGCCGTTCGTCGGCGTTTGCAACGGCTCGCGTGAGAATCGTGAAGCGGTGAGTACTCTATCCCGTGCGAGAACCAGAAAGAGAGGCGAAATGTCGTGATGAATGATCGCGTTGGGACTCGCGTGCGTGCGTGCTTTCACGGCGTTGTGCGTCGTTGCTTTATAACGACCGCCCGTGTGCTGCACCGCTCCCTGGATCATCACACACAGCGCGACCTCTCTCGGCTCGCACTGGCGTTTTAGAGTTTGCTGCCTTCGCGTCCCGCGCGAGATCTTTTACCGTGCTCCCGACGTCGCCTGAAATGATAAATTTGTCCTGAGAAAGAGAGAGATCAAAGAGCGGGTGAGATACAAGATAGATGGAGAGAAAGAGCGGAGTGCGCGTCATATGTGCGCCGATCTGTGTATCGTTGCGTTCACGCGGCCCCAGGGATTTTAAAAAGAGGGTCGTCGTTGACGACAAGTGAGAGAGAAAAGTCAATCTATACATCGAGGGCACAACACACACTCGTTCTTCGGGACGCCGTGAAGATCCAAAGGGTGGTGTACATGAATAATGGTGGAGGCTCTGTGCGGGATGATAAATTATAGAAAACCACTCGTTAACATGATCGGGTCGATGTATTTCCCCGTCGTTGCGCGTGTGTCCTCGCCTAGCCGCCCTATATTTATTCCCTCCCTATGGCCACGTTCCGTCGACACACAAAGAGTGTTTGTGCCAAACGTCCGATGAGAAGAGTGATTGCTCCACACGTCGTTTAAAACGTTTCTGTACCCCGGAATCCTCGTTGGCGCGGCTGCGCGAATTTGAACTTCGACGAACCAAAAAGGCGCCGATGCCGCGAAAGGTGTGTAAGAAGACTCTTCTTCGTAGAATTGAAGAAGACGAGTCTCCCCGATCGCCCCATGTCTTTGTCGCGTTGTTGGTCGATCGCATACGAGACCGCGTGTCTCACCGGTCGTCCAGTCCACGGAAAAGCTTATTTTTCCACGGTTCCCACTGCTGCGAGAGTTCTCACACTGCTCGAGGCGTGAAGGGATAGCGGAATCTCAA